>CAUYSK010113003.1:0-83793 GCA_963575035.1 Avahi laniger | reverse complement strand
ATGGCCACACCCTTGCTTCCCTGTCACAAGATCCAGTTTGCCTCAATTCTTTTTCTCTCAATAGACCAGAATTTTCTTGAGAGACCTAGTGGAGAAGAGGTTAACACATAACCCCAAAGGGTGATTTGTAAATTCCTTTTCCAAGGTACCAAAGAAGATCCTTAAGGTTCTAAATCTACTCATATTTATCTCTTTTCAACAAAAGAATAAAATTCACAATATAAGTACTTTAAGATGCTAGCTGGTTTGAAGAGGAAGGACTCATGGGCCGTTACAGCATGCAGGCAGATAATACCCTGACATACACATTGCAGACTTTTCCAGATACAGAATAATGTCAATTAAAAATAAAAATGGAATCCAAACACACATGAGCATCACTTCAAGTTAATTCTTCATTATGTTAAAAGCAGACACTAACTAATTGGCGGTCAGCAAAGCAAAGTATCTCATGCTTTTCTTTAGGCCACTTAGGTTATATTTACATGGTATAATTATAAAGCAATGCAATTATTTTGATAAGTCATATATAAAACCCACCCATTATAGTCACATAGCACATAAGTGTTGGTATCATTGTTTGCTTTCAAGATGGTACTTTGCTTGGCTGCATTTCTTCCATCACATATGAGGTTCAGCAATGTCCAAGAGAGAACTCTGACTTCTGCTTCAATACAAGCAACCTCTTGTCATGGAAGAGGAAGCAATGATCTCTGCTCCAAGGGAGCAGCTGAAATGGAGTTTCTCTGACTCACAGACTGAGAATTTCCCTGCCGATTCCCCAGGTGGTTTGGCCATACTTTATAGATTCACCCTGCTTAACAGTCTTTTGTTGATGGTGTGGTATCATGTAGCCTTATTCAATAATAGAAACAACATGCTGGAATATTCCAAAGGTTCCTACATGCATTTTCTCTGGCTTTCTAGCAAAGAAAAAAGCTCCCTGCAACCTACTCTTATTTTTGTTTTACATCTTAAGTTAAATTTGAGAAATATAATAGGAAATATTTAAAAGGCATTAAACTTTCATGTTCACTAACCCTGATCAACAAAAGTTTCTTATTCCTACTCTTGTCAAAACTGTGGGGGAAGGAACAGAACTTGTTAAGATTTCTAAGCAAGTACTGGGTCTCATGCATATCACTTCCATTTACTAACCCCAAAGGGCTGACAGGTGCCAACTCATTAGATGTATGACATTCACTTGGCCCTAATTTTCCTACTTGAAAAGGAATGGAAAATACAAGTTTCCAAATTGCTACACTCATAAAACCAGGAAGATAATCACCATCCACCTGCCCAGGCTGACCACAAATCTTACACACACGACTGCATAAGCCTTGCACGTACTCACTTGTCAGTGAGCATGTCCTGCGAATCCCCTTGAGCTCCACGAAGAGACGAAAAGGTTTGACCTCAGAAAGTTTCCAAAAAAGGAGTAAATTAAAGGATCTAAAATATTAAAATGGACTTGCAAGGTGATATGAAAGCTGCAGGGCAACTGCATCTACATCTACCACCATGGGAAAATGGACTAACGAAGTCACTGAAGCTGCCCATGGTCAGCCAGGATGCGAGGGCAGTGAGCCTCAGAAAAAGTCACAGAACGAAGGATATTCCACAGCACTGTGTACACATAGCCAACAAGACCTCTTACCTTTCTGGAAGAACTCCTCTAGTTTGTCCTTGAAAGGCTGGAGATACTCCTTTGGGGACTCCTTGCACACCACCATCATCTGTTTCTCACTTACTGTGAAGAGAAATTTAGAATTAGATTTACTCAAGAACATATATTTGCTGAGCTCCTGTAATGGGCCATGCACGGTGCTATGCACCAGGATATCGGGATATCAATCGTGCAGACTCCTTGTCGGTCAGTATTTATTCAAACTCCAAGGGGGAAAAAGCAAAAATTGAAACAACAGACCAACAAAAATAATTCGTTCATTCTACACCTCTTTTCAGGAACAGGAAAATGTATAATCCTTCAATTTTCCTTAATCTCTGACCTGGGACAGGTAAAGTATTCTGCTTTTGATCTCCCAAAAATAAAAAGAGGCAAAAACTACTTGAGGATTAGTCCCAGGGAATTAAGGGCTCTGACCCTCTTCAGATTCATACTCCAAAAGTAGAGCTTGAAAAAGATTTTCCAGAAATTTCCAGGCCTCCAAGTTGTCTGAGACTGCCAAACTGGTGATTCCTCGGGGTGATACACACATCCCAGCATGAGAATTAAGCCCAGGTTAGGGAGGACTGTGTCTGCTCTGTGTGCTTCCCATTCGCCTACTCTTCTCTGCTAGCACATGTGAAATAACTTTATATGATTTATTTGAGACAGAATATCTGGAATTTATAATAGATTGCTTTTTTGATAATCAAGTTGCCTTGAATTGGATAGGTCTGACTTGGCTGCATGGAAATCACAATAAACCATAGTTCAACATCGCAAAAGGCAGTTAATCCATGCAAGAGGTATCTCCCCAAGGTTTCTATGTTTGTGCCAGTTGCAGAAATGCACTGGGGAAAGAAAGGATTCGTTTCTCCAAAGCTAGAGCTGAGTCATGATCCCTTTTGTCTGTTGACCATGGCCAGAACTTATTGATATATCCTTGTCCAAGAGACTAGATAAAGGCATTAGAATTTTCTCCGTAAAGAAATCATGCCACCTGGTTAAAAAAATAGAGAAACATATACTAGAGATCTTGGAGGAATTTACAAACACAAAGGTAAGGCATTTTGGAAGAGGGTCAGGAAGAGGACCTTTATTTACACTGAGAGATTGCTTTCCAGGAATTAGGCATAAAGAAACTAGCATCCCACAACCTTTACTACGGGCAAAGCAACAAGCATGTCAGCATTCAAACACAGAAAATACAAAAGAAGCCATTCAAATGCCCTCTGAAATTACTTATCTGACATGTTTCATCTGCAACATTGTCAACCAGATTGCTAAAACCCTAGACAACTCTGGGAGACTATAAGACTGTGCTGAAGGTAAAAGCATGACTTGAGGGAATGCTTTGTCATTTTCTGAGTCAAGGTCAGAACACCCTACAATCCTAGTGGTATCCAGGGTTTCTTGTAATGAGACAGGGATGCTAGATTACAGGGCAGGAGTACCTAAATTCACACTCTGGCTATTGACATTGCTGTTAATATTTTCTAAAAGTTTTTAATGGAGCTTATCTAGAATATCTGCTATTAGTGATTCTGACAACCAACCATTCCAATGCTCTCCAGGAAATTGGGATGCAAAGAGTAATTCTTTTAATGAACTACCTTATTGAAGAAATACAAATCCTACCTCAAGACAAAGGGGAAACAAATTTCTTAAAACCAGCCAAACTATTGCTTCAAAACATCCCTTTTTTCAGATTTTTGCCTTTCTTTGTAAGCTTATATGCCCTCTCTGTAATATCTATTTTATAACTTCTCTACTGTTATCAGATTTCCCTTTACTTCTTCCCAGTAGATGGACCTGTGGCCAGAGAGTAAGTAGGTTCTTCCCATCACTATTCTTTTCTCCAAATAGGGGTGCTTTATTTGGGCTAGAGTGGTGTCCAAGGAGAGAGAGAAAGAAGGTAGATCTGGGATATGTTTTGGAGGTGAAACAAATAGGTCTTGCTGATGCATCCATTCAGTGTAGGGCTGAGAGAGAAGGAAGGCTAAGAGATGAACAATGGGTGGCTGGATGTGCCATTTACTGAGATGGGGAATAGCGGGGAAGGTATCTTTGTTTTTTATTTTTTTGTTTTTGCTTTTGTTTCTATTTTTTTTTAAGAGGGAAAAGAGACCAAGAGTTAACTTGGAAGTTTAAGTTTTCTCTGGTCTTTATAAATTATAAGGCAAGACCATCCACTGAAAGCAAGGGAAAAGGTACAAAAGAGATAAAACTATGAACGCGTTTCATTGCTAATTCAATTAAATTCAAACTCCAGGGCCTGGGATTTAAGGTCCTTCCTTTTACGGCTCTTTTCAGCTCTATTTCCCACATATATATGAGCAACCAAATCAAAATTATTCAGTTTTTCCTAATTATATCAACCAACGTCCCAAGTTCTGTCTGTGCCTTCACTCACGGAGGTTCTTGCTCTACTCTCACCCCATATATACTCTCCACTACATCTGACAAAGTCCTGTTCATCCAAAAACATTTCTCTGAGATGTCACCATCGCCATAAAGCTTTTTCCAATCCAAAATTTTTACATTCTTTAAGCATCTCTTGTACCTTCTGTATAGTGTTTATGATTTACTTTTAATTATATTTATTCATGTGCTTATATTAATCCCTGAGATGTCACCATGCAGGTTTCATTTACTTGTCCCCAAACTTCTCTAGAGAGCTCCATTCATCTGGCCAAAACATCAGATTTCCTCAGCTTACCTAGATTCTTATGGGGGGCAAAGTCTAAATGAAATTAGCAATGTTGACCCCGACTCAGGTGAGGTTTACAGGGTTGTAGTGTGACCTGCTTGTCTCTTCCCTTCCTCCTTCCTTTCTGGGAGAGTTGTGCCATCGGTTCAGAGTCTCTGTACTCCTCAAGCACTGTGAGGTGTCCCAAGCTGACCTGAAAGAGCTTAGTATATTTTAAAGACCCCTAGAAATGTCCATGACTTTACCCCACGAAGTATAAGGAAGTAAAGATGATTATTATGATTGGGTAGTTCTGAGGGTAGGCCAAGAGCAGACCATTGATCAGATACACTTTGAAAGACATCTGCTGTGAAGAATCAGCATTTCTCAAGGAACTTTCACGGCCACATAAACTTTTCTGATATATCCAGCTACAATTCTGAGAACACATGTAGCGTATATAAAGGAGAGCTAGAATTTCTCATGATATATTAATAAACTGAGAGTCCTTTAAATTCTTTAATTCACCCTCTACTATATTCAAATTCTAATAGCATCATTCACATAGAATTATTTTTTATGAACGCAAATAACATGAGACATGCCTACAATTTTGTAATAGGATATAATTGCAGCTATGACAGTAATTCCTTCAAGGGCATTTCTCCCTAATGACAACAAAGTTAAAGGCAAAGTTTGTCTCCCCAATTACAAAAGCAAAACTTCTACTTTTGCCTGAATTAACAGGGTTGATCATTGCAGCTCTCCCTTTGTCCTGGCTGTGGTGTCAGAGCCCATGGGGTGCCCATCAAATGGTTCAAATTTTATGAGGCCATATCATGGGGTGGTAAACAGCTTGTTCTTGGATGGAGACTCACCTGGGCTCAGGTGGGCTACAGCTTGTTTTTCTCATCTGCAAAATGGGGACCCCCCCCCAATAGGCAAAACATGAGAATTAACTGGGATATGCACGAATAGTAGTTTGCAGAATTCCTGGCACTAGCAAGCAGGCTCATAAATATTATTTGTTATTTTTATGATTTAGTAAAATTGGTTGGGAAACATGTCAAAGTCAGCACAGCAAAAGAGTCATGGCTGGGCATTATTCACTACAGATGCTAGGCACGATACTTATGGAAATACGCCATGGTCCAAATCTCCTGTTTAGAACATAGGAATAATGATTTTCATTCCCTTGCCGAAGTTCCACCACCCATTGTGAGAATTCACTGAAGAACGTAGGCAAACTCCTGGGGAAAGATGAAGCAAAATGTAAAACAACTCCCCTAGGCCTCAGTACCTCTCGGTTTTGAAATTAGAAACTGAAACCAGTACAAATGAGAGCAGCTCCACCGCTGTGCTCGGAGGTCCTCTCTGCACCCCCATGGGCTGGGACTCCCACGTGGCCTGTTAGAATTAAACTTCTCCACACGATCAAAGGAGAGGGCTGCCCTCTGACTGTCCCAGCACAGTCGCGCGTTCCGGTGGCCAGGCAGCTTGCCCGCTCCAATTAATTAACTTGGCTTATCCGAGATGCTTTCTAGCAGACAAATGGGAGACCTGAAGACTAATTAATGATGACACCGGAGACTGCCAGTGCATGAAGAAGAGAGGTCATGGACAAATCCACAAATGTCGTTTATTGTCCAACTAGAAGACTCGTATACAATATTGCTAGACCACCAAGGTTGTCTCAGACACAGGCTGTGCCAGGAGTTTCAGTGTTAAAAGCCAAAGCACCCCCAGGTTTTCTTTCTTTAATTTTTCTCTCCACAAAATTTTTTGCAATTAAAGCTACATTAATTTCTGAAGTTAGCAACAAATGAGTGATCATTGTGAAAGCGAGATCAAACATTAAAAACCAACACACAATGAAATAATAGAGGTTAAACTGAGATTATTCTCATTTATAAGGTAAGCACTTGTGAAGCATTTTAGTCAAGGAAAGAGATCACCTTGAATGTTTTAAGATTTCAGATACTAGGCTGTTAAGGTCATAAGTGGTTATCTGTTTTTTTTTTTTTTTTTTTGGTTTTGACCCTAAGAACAAGGAAATAAAGTTTATAGAGCCACTTAAAAAGCATGAGGAGGTTAGAAGGATATAGAGGCAAGACCCAGATACGATCAATCAAAATCTAATACATGTTTAATCACTGAATAGCTCGAATGTACATTGGCAATTGTTAAGAAAATATGGAATGTATTTCTTTCCCTATAAGTCGAAGAACTTGTGGGCTTAGTTAAGTCAGAATATGCTTTAAGAGGAAAGGAAAGACTTATTTAGGCGCTCACTTTTCTAATCTGGAATTCTCTTTCCTCTCCTCTCTGTTTACCCAATTTCTACCCCACCCTTCCATGATCCTATGCACAAGTTCTGTCTCTTCATCATTTTTATGAGATCCTTCTTCCCACATGCTCCATGCTCAAAAGACCACCATAGAAAATTGTTGCAGCAACATACAGAACTTGTTGACTAAAGTAGATTTTTGTATTATATTAATGGGACTTAGGTGAGAGATAGAAATCAGAGTCAGATTATAAAGGGCCTCAAATGCTTCATTAAGGAGTCTATCAAGAAGGAATTCACCAATAAATACCTCGATTCAACAACAGAGCCTACTGTGTGCCATGATTTATAACAAGGAACTGGGGATGCATCAGTGAAAAAACAGAATAAATTTCTTGCCCTCAGACATTATAGTGAATGGGTCAACAAAAAAATTTCCTGTTGGATCTGGCATGTAGTAATTACTGTTTCTAGTTATTTTAACTACAGGTAAATATGTGACTTATTTCTGTTCATATTCACATACTCCAATCTCCTTAGTAAGTGAGTCATAAGACACTATAGCATTCTGCCTGGTGCTTTTCACACATCAAACAGCGACAGGGACAGAGAGTGGTTAGAAAGAGTGAGAGCCCTTTTAGCTTTCTGCCCCCAAATACACTTTTATCAAAATAAACTTAAAAACAAATTCAGAACTCAAAACTCTCAATATTAGCATGACCTATGCAATTTTTTCATGGTATTGGCCTTGAAGTGAATGATTAGAGAATTACACAAAATTCAATGTAATAAAGTACTAAGATAAAAACAGCAATACAACTAATGGACGCGGTGAACATTGTAGAGGGGAAGGGCATGCCTCTAACCCTCGCTTGGGTGAGGCAAAGACACAAAATGTATGTAACCAAAATGTTTGTACCCTCATAATAATATTCTGAAATTGATAAATAAATAAAAGTAAAAATTACAAAAAAAACCCAGCAATTTTTTTTTCTTTTTTTTTTGGCTAGTGCCAATTCAGAGACTTCTATGAAGCGGGGAAATCATATTTAAAATTAGTAAGGCTGGACACAGTGGCTCATGCCTGTAATCCCAATACTTTGGGAAGCCGAGGTGGGAGGATTGCTTGAGGCCAGGAGTTAGAGACCAGTCTGGAAAACACAACAAGACCCTGTCTCTACAAAAAATTTTAAAAATGGGCCAGATGTGGTAGTGCGTGTCTGTAGCTGTTCAGGAGGCTGACACAGAAGGATCATTTGTGTCCAGGAGTTTGAGGTTACAGTGAGCCATGGATCCTGCCACTTTATTTCAGCCTGAGTGACAAAGTGAAACTCTATCTCTACTCTAACTCTAACTCTATCTCTACTATACATGTATTTATATATGTGTGTGTGTATATATATATATACACACACACACATATATGTGAATAAATAAAATTTGTAAAATATTAGGAATTTTGTTTTTCATTTGTTTATTAAAGTTGGCACAAATGAGAAGGTACTATTTTGCAGCTGTCTTCTGTACATACCTTTCTTTTAAGGCCACATAGAAAAGGCCACATAAGGGAAGACTACAAATTGATTTAGGTCAAAAAATGACAGAAGCTTGCAATAATAAGCACATATTTCACGTTCTTAAGTTCCAATGCTAAATAGTAGGGGCATTTTAAGTCTTGTCATGGTAGAGTAATGAGTGTTGTTATTGGAAATCAAGGGGTGGGAATGGGTGGATGGGAGCAGACAGAAAATCTATTCTGGAAGAGATCTACATAGATTAGATATTGAAGGGGACCGATAGACCCATTTTTTTTTTCTTTTTTTTTGCTAAAGAGCCCTCCAAAGCCCAAATCTCAAATGAGACAACCGTGCATTAGCGACCCATGTGTAGACAAGCCATACGTAGTCAAAAGGGGGATTCAGCTGATACTATGTCTAAACTATTCCTCCTAATGACTGTATTTATCCAAAGGCAAGAACTTGTATTTAAAGTGCTCAAAAAACTTGAATGGGAGTTAAAATACAGATGCATTAGATGCATGGTACCCGGGTGGGAATGTTACCTCATGATAATGTAGATACATAGATGGACTTACACATATGAGTGCCGCTTTGTATCTGTGCATGCACAATGTCTGTGCCCCCGACGCTAAGTAGAATATTATGCTGAGTGTCTAGAGCTTTGGTATATTCCAAAAAATGGAAACAATCCAAATATCTACCCATCAACTGATGAATGGCTAAATAACATGCACTTCATACATACAAATATTATTTGGCCATAAAAAGGAATGAAGTGCTGATACATACAACATGGATGAACCTTGAAAACATCATGCTAAAGAAAAGAAGCCAGACACAAAGGACCACATATGGCATGATTCTACTTACACGAAATGTCCAGAATAGGCAAATCAACAGAGATAAAGCAGATGAGTGGTTCCTAGGGCTAGGAGAGGAAGGGGGTGGAACAGAGGGATTGAGGGTGATGGCAGAGGGGCATAAGGTTTCTTTTTGGAGTAACACAAATTTTCTAAAATTGATTGTGATGATGGTTGCACAACTCTGTGAATATACCAAAAGGCACTGAATCACACTTTAAGTGGGTGAATTATGTGGAATGTGATCTGATCTCAGTAAAGCTGTCTTAAAAATCTAATTAGAAACTCAGCCTAAACTGGAACTATAATGAACAGACAAACGAAGAAGGCCCCATTTGTGCTTCTTTTAAAGTAATTTTTAAAATGTTAGGTACAACTGTGTCATCATAACAGTTATAATATTTACTAAATTATGGATCAGAAGTGGGAAATGAGTTTGGGATCCATATACTTGAAAAGTTAAACACATTAGTCTGTATGAAAATAAAAGACCTACTAAGAAATAATTGAACTTAACAAGAGAAATATAAGCAAAACATTTAAATTAAAAGTTTAGTAACTTTTAAAAAAAGTGAAACAAGAGATTTAGTACATGCTTAATTGTGATATATAGTTATGTATATGAATATATCTATATGTATATGTATATTTACACATATACATCAACAATTGATACACTAAAAAAAATCCTCTTTGATCTACTCTTAATCTAAAGAGGCATTCACTTATTCTTAGTTTTTCATATGCTTTACTGGCCAGGAAAATTATTTAATCTCTCTCTGATTCTTAGTTGCTTGATACATAAAATCTTGTGAGGACTAAACAAATGTACAAGAAAAGCATTTTGTATATTGAACAGTAAAATGCTACCCAATATATTCTTTATCCATTTAAAATATTCAAATAGTGGGAAGTCTGGCTAGATAACATATTGTACATGGCTTTATTTTTTTCAGTTCCCAAGAGTAGCTAAACAATAACAACAAACTCTTTGAATAACTGACGTTCCTAATATTTATGTGTTTAATAAACAAATCCTTGTGTTATAAATAGGCTAATCCTTTTCACAGCCAGAGCATCTTTTAAAAATGGCCAATACTCACTTTTTCTACTTCTTACTCTCTGAACCGCTGAAATTTATGTCACCTCTGACACTAAAAAAACACTCTAAAGTCACTAATTAACCCATCCTGTGGTGTTTTTTTTTATATCTCCTCTTAGCTGACTGCCCAGCAGGATTCTATGACTACTTCTTTCTTGAAATATTTTGTCCCTTAGATTCTGTGACCTCCAATCTGGCCTTCCCTCCTACCTCTCACTGCTCTGTCTCTTGTGCAGTCTTATCTTCCTACACTTAGTCATTAAATGTTGAAGTTCTTTAGGATTTAGCATGAAGCTTCTTCTCCTACCATGCTATGCTCTCTCTCTAGACAATGTCTAGGTAACACCCTGCAGCAACCATCTCTAAGGTGTGACTCCCAAGTTTCCATGTCTATCCTACAATTTCGGTTCTGAAAGAGCACTTGCATTCATCATTTCTCACCAGACTGCTATAGTACCTTCCTAACTGTTCTTCCCCCATTCACCCTTGCCTCCTTCTGACTGGTTCTCCATACTGGAGTCAAAGTGACCTTTATAAAATCTGATTATGCCAGTCTCTGCTTAAACCCGCCAGTGGCCTCCATTACTCTTAGAGGTTGTCCCCAATCCCTCAATCTGACCTACAATCTTTAGGGATAAATTCTTGGAGCCAAGCCCTCCACCATCCCTAGATAAGGGCCTGGGTGGGTATTACGGAATATTCTAGCTTTAGGGAAAGGGGATGTTGTCTTTCATCACAAAGGAAGAAGAGTTTGCATCTCTTTAAGAAGGAAAGATAGATGTAGAGAGAGAAGGGTAGGAAGAGAGAGGAACAACTGAGTTGGAGCAGGCTGGCCTCAGGGGCTTCTCCACAGCTTCAGTGAAGCCTCCTGAACTTGCACTGCTTTCTGTGAGTGTGGGCTGTGAATACTAAAGCCAGGGCTGAATCTTATGTTGCCTTTGGACCTAGTGCAGAACTAAGACACCTCACAAGTAAGCAGAGGTGCCCCCACACACCTCTCTAATACTTTTGCTTTCAAGTCTTATGAACAGCTTTGTTTTATGGAGGTAGGAATTTGGAGTAATTGCGCTTAGATCACAGGAAACAAGGTGGTTCCTAGTCCTACTATGAGGGTATATGAGTTATACAAATACCGATACTTCCAAATATTTATTGAGCATCTGCTATATGCCACTGTGTGGGATGCTGGGGACAATTATTTAACAAGGCCTATTGGTTATCTTTTCTCTAAAAACATGCATAGTCTAGTAACTATGCATAGTAAAAAACAAAGAAATGAACAAATTGTAATACAGCGTGGCTTACGGAACACTGGGCAAGGCCTTCCAATTCACACTGGGCTGGGGGACAGTGGCCAAGAAAGGTTCCCCAGAAGAGATAACTTATGAGTTGAATTGCAAAAGTCAAGGAGGAGCTAGCTTTAAGGCAAGGACAATGAAGAAAGAAGCTGTTTAAGGAAGAGGAAATATGAATAAAAGTAAAATATTATGAGAATGCATGGGCCATCTGAGATGTTAAGTGTTATAGTATGTCTGGTGCTTCGGGACCTTATCTCCTCCTTGAATCTCTAGTGTTCTGTGTGTAGATTTTGGATTAAAGGACAAAGTGCCTGTAGGAGAGAAAATCTGGGCCCAGAGGTCTCCCAGGTTAGTCACTGAGCAGTGAGAAGGCACCAGACCGGTCTGGTTATGGAAAGTACCACAGACGTAGGGGCTTTCAATTTTATTTAAAATGTTCAGGAAAAGTTTCATTGTGAAGATATTTGACTAGAGACTTAATCAGAATAAGGGAGAGAGCCATGAGCAAGCTTAAGTGGGAAAAACAAGTACTATTTAGGACCACGTATTTGAGATGTTAGATACTCATGTTGTACACAAAAGTCTGCAGTTCAGGACTCATGGCTGGATAGAAATACATACTGGGGAGTCATCAATATAAAATTGGCGTTTAAAGCCACGGCAAACGAGGACTGGGCAGGGAGAGAATGTGCCGAAGAAGAGAAGGGGTTGTAGGACAAACCCTGGGGCTTGCAAGCAGCGAGGGAGAGGCCAGCAATGGATGGAGAATGAGCCGGTAAGTAGAAAAGCAGGAATGTGTGGTTATGTGACCTGAGAAGAGAACAGTATTGCAAGAAAGAAAGAGCGAGCAGTCAGCTCTGTGCAGCACTTTCGGAAAGTCAAGTCAGACCAAGACAGAGAAACATCCACTGATTCTAGCGACACGAGGTCACTGGTGAACCCAAAACCAGTTCCAGGGGAGTAGAGGGTGCAGGGAGGAAGCCTCCTTGAAGAGGAGTAAGTGAAGAAAGATTCTATAGCCACTTGTTTAAGAAGTCAAGCTAGAGTGATTTGAGTTAGGCCTAAAAGATAACTCCAGTTCTCCCTGTCAAGGGCTAACGAGAAAATGAGGCCACGGAAGGACTGTTTTCTTGGTGACTTGAAAATTGATTCTGTTCTTATCTGCATAGGATGCTTTAGATATAGTTTCCTTTGACGGTAGTAGGAGTCCTTAGAAATATTCCTTTTTTAATCCTTCAAGAAGACTCCCAAAGCCCTCATCTCACAAAAATCGTTCCATACAAGAAGACATTTGCTAGGGCTACTCTGATCAAGTGCACAAAAGGCACAGGATTCTAGAGAGTGGGTGTCTCTTTCCCCAGAGGAATGTTGTGTAAAAATAAACCCACCAGGAAGCTTGAGCCCAGGGGAATCCCATGATTCTGATTCACTCCACTGAGAAAGGCTGCCCAAGATCAAATTTACCTTAATGTCCCATGATCGGGAGGGAGTAGTCTCCAAGAAAAATTTTAAGCAGAAGTGACAGGGCCAAGTGAGGACATGCCAGCATGCTTTAGGACTTTTGGAAAGACTTGCAAAGCTGGGCCACCGACTACAGCCTTTGCACGGAATTGTCTGAAGCACTATTCAAAGGTCCCTCCTATCAAACGTCACAGCTGAGTCAGAATTTCCACTGTGATGATTATGTGGTTATGGATGCAGCCTTGGTCTGTTAGACATTAGCATGAAAAATATTCATTAATCACCTACCCATGACTAGGCCTAAATATAGATGGATTGAGCATGATTTGATTTATAGGGTGTTAAGTGATCCAACCACTTATTCAAAAATATCCTTCCCACTGGTCCCCACCAAAATCGTCACCATTAGAAGCCTTTGCTTGAACTAAAGACAGTAACTTCAAAAGATCTCATTAGGAATGCATATATATTAGTTGAAAAAGAAAACATTGTCAAGGAGAATTCATTAACGCTTTAGTATACATTTATTTCTAAGATTGGTTTAGAAAGGTAAGGGATTTAGAGCAACCGATAGGAAAGTTGTGTCCTAATGGAAGAAAAAGGCATACTCAGCAAGGTGCTGATCTCTAGGCAGGCTGCGTAATAGGAGGCCTTAGCAGGCGGTCCCAGGCATGAAGGACATCTGGAAGGGCAGGGAACATGTCTTGGGGAGTAGAGCAGAGATTAACTTTTTCTAAAAAGTATTATAAAGGTAATACATGCACATAAAGAAACTTACAAAACATTTAAAAAAATATCAGGAAAATAAAATCAGTCCTAGTGCTATAACCAGAACACAGCCACCATGTCATACTTTGGTACCTTCTTTTTCAGTCTCTGCACATCCCTTTTCCCTCCAGAATTTTATAGGGGTTTCCTTTATATGTCATTTTTATAAACTTCTATTTGATAAAGAACTTTTTGTACTTTGGTTCTTTCTATTAATATATCAGGCTCTCTTTCTCATATTATTTCACAAAATCCAAAAACATGTTTAATAGCCACATGCAATCTCATCAAGCGGATGTACAATAGTTCACTTGATTCTCCTGTAGTTGGATAGTAAAGTCTTTTCTACCTTATTCCTACAGTGAATCAGGCTTTGAGTCACATCTCCGCCCATACACACTTATTCTAAGTTTAGGATGACGTCTTAAGGATAGATGCAAGAAGTGAAAAAAGGAAAAACCTTCCTAGACTTCTCAAAACATAGTGGCCACACTTTTTTTGGTACAAAAAGGGTTGTATCACAACGGGAGAGATGAAGAGGGGAGATTTTGGAAATAAACCTATCTTCTGTGCCACTTTGTGGAGCTGGCTGGCTCCATATAAGCTGGAACTGTACCTGCCACTGTAATACAGGGGCTATGGTCATTGCATTTGAAGAGCAAAATTCTAGAATGGAAAACAGTAAGATGACCACCCCTCCGCTGAAGTGACTTACTCAAACACAGATGGTAACTGGTGATATACAAAAGTTGATACAAAGCAATCTGGATTAACCACAGCGTAAAACTAGGTTTGAGGCCTGTCCATGAAAAAAGCTTTTTTTATGAAAGGCCCTAATGTCACTTTGAATTTAAATGTAAATTATGCTGTTGTCAATACCAGCAGAGCCACCTGAATTTTGGGGATGTCTACAAGCAAACTTGCATCAAACATTCAGATTTTTGAAATATACATTTATTCAATTAGAAGCACACACAATCTTAAAATGCTCAAATCTGCTAATCAACAATATCAAGTAATGATCTGGACATGAGGTTACAACTCAAGTTGTTTGTAAAGAACAGATAGCGCCAAGATTTTGAGGCAACCATTGAATACTATTTCAAAAAGTACCCACTTATCAGTGCAAGTCAGTAGGTGGAAACGATGAGGCTGCTGATGGTTCGGCAAAGGCAGAGCAAAGCTAACTGTGGGGCCGGATGCGTCACTCCCACAGAAATTACGCTGGAGATAAAGCAATGCATTTTCCCCATGGCTCAAATTAGGAAAATAATTTTCCTATAGGAATGCTTAAAGAGTAAATGCTTCCTCTGGAGCCAAAATGCTTACTTTGTGGCATGTTTTACTAGAATTAAGTGATGGGTTCTCTCACACATACAAATTTTGAAGGCAGCAAGCCTGTCTCTTTAGGACTCAAGGAAATCATTAAGAGGAAGAGGCAGCAATGCTGACTGCAGGACTATTTTCCTTCCAGCATTGCAACAGCTGGCTACAAAGAGGCGAGTGATTAAGACACAAAAGCCTATTAGCAAAAAGCAACCTGTTTCCACGATGCTCACCCAGGACAGCGGCAAGCCTTCCACGTTTTCTCTGACCTCTGAGCCCGTGTTCCCATTTCAGCCCTGACTGATTAGTCACATTAACTATAATTTTCTACCCTGGAGAATGTTTACATCTAAATGAACCATGAGGAAATAAAAGAGAAAAGATGGAAAGGCATAAGGAGAAGAGAGAAAAGGAAAAGGATGGAAAGTTATTTTAAAGACACACAACCTAATCTGCCAGACGGTTTCTGGTATCTGGTTTTGGCTACGGGAATCATTGGCAGAGCACGAAGCTGGCAGCTACTGCTAATCAGTTTGCCACTGTCTTCAGATTTAATGCAATATTTGGCGCAGGCGTTTTAAAAAAATCCTCTATTCCAGCTAAAATATTTACACAGTCCTATGTGTCTCACTTAATGCCTGTGAAGCAATCATCTTTTAAAACTCCACAGACACTTATAAATCTGTCGGGAGAATTGTAGCCTATAAACAAGGCTTCATATAAAGAGGGCTGCATTGTCAATTTTTGGGGAGGAGGGATTTCTTAGGATATGTCTGGAAATAAAAGTTGAAGATCAGAAATAGTTTAGAGTGTGGTAACAAAGTGGCTAATAGTCTCACTTGCTGGACGCCGTTAGTGGTATTAACGGGAAGCCTCCAGACACTGACCTCAGCTATTTAAAGCTGTGCTCTCCTGTAAACCTGTCATTGATCCTACCTCTCCCTTGAGTTATGGCTTAGGGAGAGTTACTGGTCCAGCAGCCCCTGGTAGTCCGTATCCCAGGGCCTGTCAGGTTAGAGATGATGAGTTGGTAAAGTCTTTAACAGGAGGCCATTATACGGCTACACACAATGTGAGTGTGTGTAAATGTGTCAAGAAGGATGGGGAACTCTGAGAGGAAAGGGGAAATTCTAGGCAGGGCTGATGTGAGAAGAACAAGATAGCTGAAATGATGAAGTACCCCCTGAGAAAGGATAGGTACCATAGGTCCTGAAATGTCTATTAAGCTCTCTCACATCTTCAGCCCCGATGTTAATGAGACTAGGTGATAAAATTTAAACACAAGGGAGGCCCATCTAAGCTATCTCCCGCGGGCCCAGGGAACCCTAGGAATTTCTGTCTTTAGGACGAGTCAGGTACTTGTGATATGACCAAGCAAATTGCCTGATAGTCTAATTATTCCTAAAAGATTAGCTGCCTTTTTATTTTTACCCTCTCTCATTGACAAACATGCTGTTGATTATGATTCACAATTAATTTTATGTTAGCTTTAAAGAAGAAAAATTATACATTAAATGTACACATCAGTTTTAAAAGTCAACTCCATCTTAAAGCACTCAATTTTGGAGCGGGTAGTTTGGGGGAGGTATGGTTTAGATTGAAAAATAGTAGGTATTTGTATATAGCTTCACATAAATTTTAGCATTAGGTATTTGCTCATAATTCTAAGGTATATAGTGTCTTGAATCTGGAGCTAGCAAATATTTGTTGATTCTCTTTACAGGATCACCATCAGAAAGAGCTTTGCAAATGTTTCTGTGAATCTGCAGAACAGCTGGAAGGCAAACTCTATGTACCTGTCCCCCCTTATTGGACCGACAAGTTTAATCACTGTTCTTAGGGACAGTGAGATCCCTGTTTCTGTAGCAGAAGAGAAATCAGAAAAGTAAGTAGAAATAAATTTCTCCCCTAGAAAAAGGGGATAATATTTGCTCTTAAAATGTGTTTATAAACGACTTGATATTTCAGTGAGTTTATTTAAAATTAGCAAGTTAACTCAGTGCTAAGGATAAATATTTGCTAAACCAATGAACTGATTGAAAAGGTCAAACAAGGTCTGTCTTATATTCTGCAGATTTTTTTTTTCGATACCCAATTCAATGATGTTTTTAAAGACCATCAAAATGGTGTAGAAAAAGTTTAAAAAAACAGTCAAATTAGCAGTTTTGGTACATCAGCCATTATAGATTTTCCTTGGCTTTTCCTCTTTCTGTATGTTATGGCACAGGGAAAGTTACTAGTCCAGTGGTGCCTGGTCACCCACTGTGACTTAGACATTATTGCCATTTATCTCTGCATCCAGTAATTCCTTGAAAAGTGTACCAAGTTCTCAACCTGCATGATCAAAAGCAAATGGCCCTTACATGACCAAGACTGCCAGAGACCTCAGCCTGCTTGGTGTGTGCTATCTCATTTTACTCTCACAAGAACCCTAGGAGCTTGGTCCTGTTACCATGCCCATTTCTAGGTGAGGATGAGTAAAGTCACACCAACAGTAAGTGGCTGAGCCAGAATCTGAACCCACGGTATTGGACCCCCTGGCCCAGTGCTATCTTGCCTCCTACCCTCAACATCTATAGGGAAGTTCTACAAAAAAATGTGGAATACCTAAGAAAGTGCTTTGTAAACTGTAAGAAACTAAGCAAATACAAGCTAAAAAAAAAATCAACAAGTGCCACCACTGGGATCCCTTCATTTTAAATGGGGAAACTGAATGTCTATCAGGAAGTTGGGTCATTACAAGTTGGGCACAGCAGAGACCCAAACCAGGGCTGCCAATTCTCAGGTGGGTTATTGATCTTTCCATGGGTACCTAAAAAGGTAGGGTCACAGTCCATGGCCCCTATCCACCTAAGAGCCACACTAAGGCTAAGAAATCTGGGAGAGATAAGGACACTGGCAAAAATTCCAATCCTCTTTGCTGGGGCTAAAGAGATCTCCTTCTAACTTCACTAACTTCGTCATCTGACGTGAAAAGAATCCATTTGTGGATTGTAACTCTTCCATAGAGTCCAAGGTACACAATGTACTTGAGAAGAAAAAATTTTGATATTCACAAAACTACTCACAAATCTATTTCTTTGAAGAAGATGTTTTGACCTGATACAAGTTTCTGACACCATAGGTTGTTGGCGATCAAAAGAAGCAAGTTCTATGTCTGGCTGGGTCAGGCATAGATCATGGCCATGGTGCTTCCAATGTCAGAGACTGTGTTCTCAGCTACACATGCCCGCCCTACTCACTTCAAAGGATGAAGGTCTTTGCACAGGTGAAGTATCACCATTATAACCACATCAATACCTTTTTACTTTTTTTAAATTGGAAATATAAAAGATATTCTGTTAATGAACTTGCCAAATTAATGGTACTTTCCATTCCTCCTACTTGGTTCATTCTTCCCACCGTTGAGTAGAATTCTTATCAAGAGCAGTTGTGTTGTTTCCAAAACCGTTTATGTGCCAGTTGTTCCTTTTACTGCAATTATTTAATTTAATTACTTCAGGATAAACTATAAGACTGTGAGAAGTATTATTTCTATAAATTTAAATGAAAGAAGCTACAATACTGCTGTTAAATATAGGTACAGGAGACCAGTGGCAACTGAAAGACACAGCAATTAAATGCAATGTGGTACTCAGGATAGATCCTGGGATAGAAAGAGGACATGAATGGAAAAACAGGGGAAATCCAAATAAAAACTAGAGTTCAGTTAATAAATGTGTATCAATTCCAGTTTCTTAGTTTTGACAAATACATCACAGTAATGTAAGATATTAACAATGGAGAAGCTAGGTAAGGGATAAATGAGAACTCTATGCTATCTTTCCAACTTTTCTGTAAATTTAAAATTATTCCAAGATAAAAATAAAAGTTTATTTTAAAAAAGGAGTGGGCAAGACAATTTTAAAAGAATAATTAGATGATCTATTATGGAGTATGCAGAAAAGACCTACAGGACTACATTCAACAGATTTATAATTCAAGAAAAGGCCTCATCCCTGCATCAAAAGACAAATGATGTAACATTTAACTTGTTTTAAATTAAACTATTAAGGGATATAAGGATCATTTTCCATGATTCCTGATTTCAGCCAATTTCTTTCCATTAACCCACTACATAAGAGCTCTGTTCTATAAAGATAGATGGTATCAACGCAAGAATTTTTGAAGCGTGGATTAATTCAACAGCAGATCTTTCAGGCATTTACAAAGAGAATACCTGAGATCGAAGCCTGATATAATTTTACAGTTGACTTTTATATCCTGTAAATGGTCAGAATTCCTGAGATTTTTAGTTGTTGTAATTAAGTCAGTCTAGGGCGAAATCCAATAGCCCTTACTGAATAAGGAGAACTGTAGAATGCTCTGAAATAGCACAGTAATAATCATCATCTTAGAAGCTCAACAGTTGGAAAGTACCTTCAAAACCACCTAGCAAACTACCCTTCTAATGGCACTTAACCTACTACCCATCGACCATAAGACAGTCTTCTAATAAGCCGTGATGAAGAACCCACTGTTGCTCAAGGCCATCAGTTTTCCCTTCAAACAGCTTTAAAATCTATCTCTCCGAAGCTTCTACCCACTGATGCTCCTTTGACATCTTTGGTCATAAGGAAGTAATCTAATTTCTCTCCAGTAGCAAAGTTAGCAATTATCTAAAGCTGAGCCATTTCTGCTATTTATTCATTTGTTCATTCATTCACTCACTCCTCAGCAAATACTGATTGAATAGCAACTATGTGGCAGGCCCCAACTGGCACAGTAAATATAAACACTTTATTGTGTTTATATTTACTAAAAATTTCATATTATCTATCTGCCTTCATCAAGCTAGTGGAAGAAGAGAGAAAATTTATAGATAAGGAGAAAATAATAGCAATATCAAGATAGAAGGCTGTCCTCGAGAGTGCCTATTCAAAGTAGCTGTTGATGACTGGGTGGGCAGGGAAAGCTCAAGGCACGCGGATGTCCGGGAGAAGGACATTCTAGCCAGAGGGCCCTAAAGTAGAAACAAGCTCGTGGGGTTGACACACAAAGAAGGCCTGTGTGGCTGGAGTTTAGTGGGCAGGAGGGGATGGGTGGCATGAGATGAGGCTGGAAAGGAACAAGTGGGCAAAATCATGCAAATCTCGTAGGGTATGAATATGAGGTTAGATTTGATTCCAAGAGGAAAGAATATGAAACAACAAAGTGTTGTGACCCATGTGGCAGGTGGAGACTGGATTAAAGAATGGGCAAGAGTGGGAGCAGGGAAACCTGTTGGGGGCCGTCGTTAAGGTGGTGGTTTGGACTAGAAATGCAGTGTGGACATGGGGAGCAATGAACTGATTCCAGATACCTTTTGAAGGTAGGGTTATAGCGGGGCTTGCTGATGGACTGGATGTCCAATACGAGGGCACAGGGGAATAGAGGGTAAGTCCCATACACTCTGCTTATGCTATGCAAAGGGATTTCCTTTGCATGTTCCCGGTAAATCCTCACAAACAACCAGTGGAGCAGGTTTTGATACCCGTATTTATATTCAAGGATGTTGAGATGTGGGGGACGATATGATTTGCTAAGGGTTACACAGCTTGTGAAGCAAGGATTTGAATTCAGGACTTCTCACTCGGACTTTTCTATAACAGTAACTTTTATTTTAATAGTCTATGTTTCTTGTCAAAGAAAAAAACCAACAAATTAAATTCTATTAACCATGATGATTTATAAATAGAGGGTAGAAATAGAGGGTATGAACGAAGAGGAGGAAACCAGGACAACACAACTCATCCTTCCCACCTAGAGATGTCACAATCACGGTTTCAAAGGGAAACACAAACTTCTTCCATTAATTAAACTGGTGTATCAAATTTCAGTTTCCTTATCCTCTCTCCTTTCTGTACAACTTGTCTTTGAAGGCATTCCATTTGGGAAATGTGTGACCTTTAGCCACCACGCCACACTTAATTGGATGCTTTGCATCAAAAGCCACCATGCTGATCAACATTTTACACCCACTGCCTTTCTGAAATACTTATCCCAGTTCCTTAGGTCTGTTTTGTTGAAATCATTTTACAAAAATAAATCATATCAAAGGTTTTTTTTTTTATTATTTCTAAAACTTTGCTTGCAAAACTAAATATTTTTAACACCATGGCAACGTGGTCAGGACTCTGGCTAATGTATCCAGTCCTGCACCAGAGTTCAGATTTAGTAAACTAGTACTGTGGACAAACGGGCTGCAAAGAAGGAAAGAGCTAATAAATCAGGTACAGTCAATCATCATTCAAGTCACGTTTTCTGCAGCTTCCTAAAAGGCGCTAAATTAGCCAGGCTTGTCCTAAATGGATCAATTCCCCCTCTCCTTTCTAGGACACAACAGTGTGCACTGGGCAAGCTGCAGACAACGTGGCTTCTGGATGAGTTTAAATATTAGGTTATTGGCTGGGCGTGGTGGCTCACGCCAGTAATCCTAGCACTCTGGGAGGCAGAGGCAGGCAGATTGTTTGAGCTCAAGAGTTTGAGACCAGCCTGAGCAAGAGTGAGACCCCGTCTCTACTAAAAAAATAGAAAGAAATTAGCTGGACAACTAAAAATATATATATAAAAAATTATCGGGGCATGATGGTGAATGCCTGTAGTCCCAGCTACTTGGGAAACTGAGGCAGTAGGATTGCTTGAGCCCAGGAGTTTGAAGTTGCTGTGAGCTAGGCTGACACCACGACACTCTAGTCCAGGCAACAAAGTGAGAGTCTGTCTCAAAAACAAACAAAAAAAAAATTAGGTTATTAAGTATAAAATGTCTGATTTCCTTAAGTACTAAGTTAGACGGTTAATATCACTGACATTTCACTTTGACACTTCTTGTTTTATGTTGATTGTGAAGGTAGATCCTCAGTCTCACGAATGCATGTTTTGGCTTGTGATTACCTTTCAATTTTTTTTTAGAGCAATTTTTGTGAAATCATGGACAAGTCAAAAATTTACATTATTTTTGAATATGAGTTCTGTTGTGGAAATAACGCGGTATAGGCATCTTAAAATATCAACAAGGTGTTTGGGAAGGATGTGGCTAATGAATGCACAGTATGTCGATGGTTTGAGAAGATTCATTCTGGCGATTTTAATCTTGAAAATGAGCCATATGGTGACCTGAGAGCAAGGTGGATAATGATGAGCTGAAACCTGTAGTAGAAGCAAATCCATCTCAACCTACATGTGAATTAACAGCAAGGTTTGACATTACTATTCCAACCATATTGGACCGTTTGAAACAGATCAGCAAAGAAGCTGGATAGATGCTTTCCGCATGGAATAAACAAGTGTCAGAAGAGAAGTCATCTCGAAGCTTGCCTTTCTTTGCTGCCGTGACATAAAGGTGAACCATTTCCATACCATACTGTTAGGTGTGATGAAAATGGATTCTTTTTGACAATCGCAAGCATTTGGCACAATGGTTGGATAAAGATGAAGTGCTGAAACACAGTCCAAAATTGAATATTAATCAAAAAAAGCTAATGGTGTGTGTTTGGTGGTCCAGCACTGGTATTATCCACTACAGCTTCATGAAAACTGGTTAACTGATTACAGCAGATGGCTACTGCAACCAGTTGGATGAAATGATGAGGATCCTTGTGATTAAGCAGCCAAGATTAGTCAATAGAGGTAGGTCAATTCTCTTGCAAAACAATGCTCAACCACATGTCACACAAACAGTGCTGCTCAAACTACAGAAGCTGGACTTGGAAACTCTGTCATCCACTGTATACACCAGACCTTCCACCAATTGACTACCAGTTCGTTCAGGCTTTGGACCACTTCTCACAAGGAAAAATATTCAATTCTCAACAAGCTGTGGAAAACCCCTTTTGCAATTTCATTGCCACTCACTCTCCAGGCTTCTTCGCTGCTGGCATAAGCAAGCTACCATTAAGAAGGCAAAACTGTGTCAATAGTTCAGGTGCATACTTTGATTAATTGTACTGCTTCTTGTTTGAGATATAACCAACTAAACTTTTGATTCAAAATTGGATATTTCATATTTACTACCTCCGACACTTTCTGAAGGACTTCCTCATACATCACCTCGTCTGACCCTTCCAATAACCCTTTGAGCTGGGCAGGGTAGAGAAGTATGATCATCTCCACTTTTTCAGTTGAGGTTCACAGATGTCAAGTAATTTGTCAAAGTTTCATGGCTTACCATGTGGTTAGTAAGTAACGGAACTAAATTTTAAAACTTGTACCTACTAAATCCCAATCTGGCACTACTTTCAACACACCAGCCTCTGCCGTTGAAACTTAACTACCATTTACAAATGTTTTGTTTTATTGTTATTTTTGTGGGTTTTTTTAAATATTTAGTAAAGTTATATATGCATATAATTTAAAGAATAAATGTATTCTACGCATTCTAAGAACAGTAGTTCCCTATTCATATCCTACCAATTTCCCCATTTCTTCCTCCCCAAAGGCTACCTCTTTTACCAATTTCACATGGTTATTTTGGTACTTAATTGTGTGTCTCTAACAAGTTTCTATTGGTATTTTTGATTTTTCTCTTTATGGACTATAAATGATGTAGCTCTATCCTCCACTCTCACTTCTTCCCTTCCATCTTCCCAATATGGCACTAGCGGGACTTGGTTAAACCAGTATTCAGTGTGGACATTATCATGACTTTGCAAAAACAACTCACAGTCCCAGCTGATATATGTAAAGTCTGATTATTTCATTTTTTCTGTATATTCCTCTACCCTCCCTTACTCCCACGCTCCGAATTGATAATTTTTTTCTAATATGTTTTGTTTTCCATTAGCTTATCATTAGACACATCCCAAACTTGTTGACAGTTATATTCATCTCTTGTGAAAACATTCAGATATATGAGATACATTAATTACATATTCTTTAAGAATCTTCTCCATGATTCTTTTGATCTAATCTAATATGAAATGTTTTCTCTCCATGCCTGGCAGTCATCCTGGGATCCTTCTCTATCCTGGAGTCCTCTTCTGCTTTCTTTCTCCATCATATTTTTATTTCCTATAACCTGTGTCTTCCTTTTTAGTGGTAAAGCACATTCTCTGGCAGCATCCTGAAGATGATTGCATGCGAGGTAAGGTTCTGAGAACTTATATGTCTCAAAATATTTTTAATCTGTCCTCAGAATAAAACTATTTGAGAGTTTGGTGGATATAAGATTCTGGACTATGAATACATTTCCTTAGAATTTGGATCCATTTATAGCTCTTAGTGATGCTGTTGAAAAGTCTGAAGTAATTCTGCTTCCTGATTCTCCTCTGTGTGTAATCTAACCCCACATTCCACTTGCCCACCCACCCCTTCTAGAAATGGGTAAGCTTTGCTTTTTGTCCTGAGTGTTCCGAAATGTTCTAATAATAGTATAAATCTGTTTTACTCTCCTATCCTAGGATCTATTTGGGCTTTTTAAAATTATGTCCATCATCTCGGGAAATTTTCTTGAATGACTTCATTGATTTATTTATGTATACATATGTATGACTTTTTATTTAGGTATACATTTATATGAATTTATGCATGAATTTGTGGTATGTATAAATCTTAAAGTAAAAATAGGATTGGGTCCTACCTTTCTCCACTCCTGGATTAGAATTAAGTTTTCTTGGTTGGCTAATTCATTTACCACTTGTCCATCTGATTTTTGAGCTTCAGAAATTTTGTGGTTCTCTCTCATTTTCTCTGTGCTTTTAAGTTTCTGCTTTTAAAGAACTCTGCTACTGTTGCAGTAATTTTTAAGAGCGACTGAAATCCTATGTGAGTGTTTAGTCCTACATTGAGTGTTCAATCAACCATTTTTTTTCTTTATGCTTTTTTTTTTTATTTCAAGGTATTATGAGGGTAATAACATTATGGTTACACTTTATGTCTTTGCCTCACCCAAGTGAGGGTTAGAGGCATGCTCTTCTCCCCTACAATGCTCCCCGTATCCTTTAGTTGCAGGTTTACCCCCACATCCCCCTAATCCCTGGAGAGTACTACTGCCATGTGAGCATGCTAGTATTCATCAGTTAGTACCAATTGGATGGCAAGTACAAGTGGAGCCCATTCTTCGGATCTTGTGGTTCCTCACTTTGGATAATGGGCTTAAGTTTAATCCAAGAAACTATAAGAGGTGCTAGATCACTGTTGTTTCTTATGTCAATCAACCATCTTTTCTTTGAAGTCCTCTAAAAGGTTTCCAAAGTGATTTCACCCCCTGATGAGAGCCATACTATTCATAGACCATGTTCAAATGAGTAAAGAAAACATTCACTCTTATGATGAGATTTAGTTTTTGTCTTCTCCCCCCCCCTTTCAGGGAGCACTTTCACTCTCGTGGAGAGAAAACCACTTGATAATGCAGGTGGTAGAGGTCATTTTTCTTGCATAGTCAGGGCTGGTCCCAAGCACAAGGGGAACAGTCTGCTCTGCTGTGTGACTTGATAAATCCCAGAAAGTTCTCTTATCTTCTCATCTATGTCAGAACCCCACTACATGTAATTTCCACAAATGAAAGAGATAATAAAGGACTCAAATCTTGCAACTTCCATAGGGGTGGCCCTTCAGTCACCTGCTATTAATCTGGCTAACCATGTCAGACTCATGAGCTTATCCTTTGGGTCATAAAAGGATAAAACATAGGCTAGGTCAATCTCAGACAGAGAAAGAGAGGGAGTGAGAGAAACCAAAAAAGATGGACAGGCAGGAGGTAGAAGGATAAAGATTACAATAGGTAGATCAGTTGAGTGGTTATAGGTAGAGACAAGAAAAAGTTTGAATTCAATTCAAGTATTATCCATAGTCCCTTCAGAAGATGAACTAGAGAACTAAGTGGGGCTTATTCTTCAAACTGTATCATTCTAGATCATATCATTAGTGTTTGTGGGGCGGGAATGAAAACTGTAAAAGAGCAAAGCATGGCACAGGGGAAAGGGCACAGCTTTGAGAATAGACACATCTGCTTCAAACCTCAGCTTTGCCAGTAGTAGCAAAGTTGCTTCCACTTTCTTACTGTTACAATGCAGCTGATAATACTTACTCTGAAGTACTTTTAAGAAATGGAAATGATGTTAGCAAATTTGTTGGTACTGAGTAAGTGCTCATTAAATGGTCAGTGCTGTCATTAGTGATGGTGGAAATGGACAGACACCACATCCTTAAACATATTTACTGACTCTGTGTCCACTTCCCACTCTTGTAAGGAGGAGAATTCCATTATTGGCATTGTTTAGAACTGTCAGTCAGTGTATGATAATGAAAAGTGAACCAACTTTTGGTTGGTTTTATTATTACTTTTAAATTTTCTACAGACTTGCCAAATAAAAAACAGTATACTAAGTTAGATTTGAATTTGAGATAAACAAGGAAAAAATTTTCTCAGTATAAGCACATTCTGTGCAATATTTGAGACATGCTTATACTTAAAATCCTCATTATCTGAAATTCAAATATTATTGGCCTCCTGTATCTTATTTAATGAATTTAGTAATAAATTTGGCAACCCTAAGAATAAAGAACAGCCATTACAGACTTTAAATAGTCTCCTTTGCGTTCTAAGAATTTAATTTCTTAAATTCTGTTCAAGCTCAACAGTACAGACTGACTTAGTCAGCCAAAGTCCACACTTTCATCAGAGTGGATAGATACATTGATTCCTGGCCCAGGAGGAGCCAGTATGGCCGTAAGAAAGCCAGAGTCAAAGAAGAAGCAAACTTGCATTAAAAACTGGACAGAGGGCTGGGCGCGGTGGCTCACGTCTGTAATCCTAGCACTCTGGGAGGCCGGGACAGGCGGATTGTTTGAGCTCTGGAGTTCGAGACCAGCCTGAGCAAGAGTGAGACACCGTCTCTACTAAAAATAGAAAGAAATTAATCGGACAACTAAAAATATATAGAAAAAATTAGCCGGGCGTGGTGGCGCATGCCTGTAGTCCCAGCTACTCGGGAGGCAGAAGGATCGCTTGAGCCCAGGAGTTTGAGGTTGCTGCGAGCTAGGATGACACCACGGCACTCTAGCCTGGGCAACACAGTGAGACTCTGTCTCAAAAAAAAATAAAAATAAAAAACTGGACAGAAAAGCAGGGACAGAGGAATCCTATCCCCTTCCCACAATGACACAAACTTGCATATCCATTAGCAGAACAGAAGCACTGGTTATTAGCATTCCTCCTTTCCTTCTTGCAGTCAACTCTTGATTAACTGCAGTCAGAGAAAGAGGAAAGGACACCAAACATAACTCAAAAGCAAAAATGAAAACAAAACCGGTCAAGATAAGCGCCAGGTGACATGTAGCCTTGTCTCTGCTAAGCAGGCCTCTGCCCTCCCTCCGTCACTAGGGATATTGTCTTGCGGGCAGCTCCCCTTCCCCATGTCATCAGTGCTCATACTCAAACCTGCCTCACACACCCTCGCCCTTCAGAGCCTCTGCAATATTATCTCACCAATTTATTTGCCCAGATGCCTCACTTGTTCATTAAGGTAGATGAGCTAAATGGCAAAGGAGGTGATTGTTTCCACCTTGCAGGAGAAACAATAGCTAGTTTGTTGCTTATCATGTAGTTTTAAACAGGAGAGGTTTACCAACATGTAAATAGTTTAGCTAACTCAATGTTAGCTAATGTTAAAATATTATTAACTTTGTAAAAAATATGTCTAATTTTTAACCTCACTAATCTATCTACCTGCAATTGAGAACAGACTATAACTTAGGTTTTTATACTTAATTTCATTTGTAAAGATTACATATGCATAGTCGAATAATTAAGCTATTTCTACTACACCAGTCTCTGCCCAGGCCCATGCTAAACTACAATTTAAATAACATGAATGTTATTTGTTTATTTTGGGAGTGGGCCTTTGGAAGGTGGTGGAACTAAATGAATGGATTCAACTTGCCAACTTTGTTTGGAAGACATACTGACTATAGTTTAGAAAGTCCACAAAAAAAACAAAACACTTTCTTGAACTGTTGGTTTCACGTATGTACAAATTTATGTCTTCTTGTTTAGATTTTGAGGCAGAATGTTCAAGTATTAGCCTTGTACACAAGAGATTCTGGATTCTGGACTAGTCTGGTCACTCCATGAAATCAGAACATGGGGATTTACAAAGTCTAGAGAGGTGACAGATGTACCTCCATTTCAATATGAAATTAGTCTAGAAATATTACTACTCTTTAAAATTAGTATGAAGATTTTGATAAAATCCATTAAATGTTTGGACTATGCATTTCATACAGCATCTCATTTAGTGAAGTCTTACATGAATTAATATTTTAGGATAAATATTTATAGAGCAAACATTTATAGAGTGATAGCAGATATCAAAAAGGTTAACAGAATTTTGCCTTTACAAAACTATGTCAGTGTATTCCCAAATATTTCTAAACAGTACATAAGAACATGTTCAAATATATATAGTATTAAATATTTAGAGAAAAAGACCTTATGAGAATTATCTCAAAAGATAAAAACTTACATCTCAGCCAACATTCTCAAACAAGTCTGAATATCTTACACTGAGGGTTAACTACTAATTACCTTTTCCCAATTTAAATATGTAATAATAGGGCCAATACTGCCTCATTTTCAAACAAGAGTTAGTCTATAGCTAGTTCATCAAGTATCTCGACCTTAATGATAGAGGGTACGAGTAACTATTGTTAGTTACTAAATGCAATTAATTTATATTCTTAGGTAAATTTTCCAGAGTATGCTGACTTTTCAACACCTGTCTGAAGAATTTCTGCCTCACTTTCCAATAAAAAAATTAATTTAGCATTCCTACTTTCATAGCTAGAATGAATTTTTTATAATAAAATACTATCACAAGACCATATCAAACAAATGTGTATTTCAGGGAAATGACACTAGAATAATTTTAAATACCACTAAGTGTTATTTATTTTGGCTTTCAGGCAGTAAGCCATCTGACAGGATTTGACCTGCTCTGTTTGTTTACATGGATAATGAACTCAGCAAGGACCGCCAGCCAAGGGAGTATTAAGAGCAATATTAAAGGGCAAAGGCCCTAACTGTTTACCTCATCTCCTATCAAGGTCACCCAGTAATGATTATTTAAACAACAATTGTGTTGATAGTAATACCAATATCCTTTCTTCTTAAACTGTATTTCACACAATTTATGTTCTGTAAAATATTACTAAGTATCCAATGAAAGAAAAAAAAAGAAAACTAATGTTTCATGCTTTAAGTTGGGAAATGTTGTTTTAAATAGGGTTAAATCTTTTTTTTTTTCTAAACTATAAGACTTCCCATAGTCTTTAGCAATGTGTAATCATGTACACTTTGAATATGATTTTAGTTCAGTGCATTTCCAGGTTTATTTGACTATAGATCATTTTTAGAGAGCACCAATTCACATTTCATGCCTTATCAGTGGGTGCCTCTACTCGGGAAATCCTACATCTATGGTCTCAGCAATGCTGTGTGTGAGTGTGTGTGTGAGCGTGTGCGTGTGCATACACACGTGTGTGGCTGGTATTAACTGGTACAATCAGAAAGAAGGACCCGTTGCATGGTGGGTTACTTTCCAATTTCTACTATAACAAATTATCACAAACTTAAGTGGCTTAAAACAACACAAATATATCATCTTATAATTCTGCATGTTAGAAGTCTGACATGGGTCTCCCGGGGCTAAAATCAAGCTGTCGAGAGAGCTGTATTCCCTTCTAGAGGCTCTAGGGAGAATCTGCTCCTTGCCTTTTCCAGTTCTAGAGGCTTCCCACATTCCTTGGCTCATTGCCCACTTCCTCCATCTTCAAAGCCAGTGACATTGCATCTCTCTGATCATTCTTCTGTAGTTATATCTCCCTCTGATCACAGCCAGGGAAAGTCTTGGGCTTTTAAAGATTCATGTGATTAGATTAGGCCCACTTGGACAGTCCAGGATTATCTCCCATCTCAACATCAGCAAAGTCCCTTTTTACCATGTAAGGTAACACGTTCACAGATTCTAGGGATTAGGGTTTAGATGTGTTTGGAGGTTTATAAAGAACAACCTGAGAGTTCTAGCTAGCAAACAAGGTCGAGGAGTAAGAAATAAAATAACTATTGCTGTTATTTGTGTTTTCCCAACTGTTCCTTATTCATATCAGAGTATCAGGGAAATTAAAATTGTCTGATTAAGGGATACAGAACAGTGAACAAAATATGGAACATGTTCCCAAGCACCAAGAACTTGGTTCTGTTTTTACAACATAAAGAAGAAAGTGCAAGTGTTCTGGGAATTAGATACTTCACAAGCACAGCTTGCTGGCCCCTCAACAACACAGGCTGATTACATAGGTTGTACATTTTCCAATAAAAGGTACACTCTCCTAATGGGCTCTACTGAAGCTTTCCTCACTACAGAACCATGCATCCATGATTTCCTATGATGCAGGTACTATAACTGTACCACTTTACAGGTAAGAAAATGAATACTTTTTATGGTTATGCTACCTGTTATGATCTTAATTTCATCAAACCAGTAAAAAGTGCACATCTGATTCCAAAGCCCAAGTTCTTAATCCTATGTAATGTTATATAATGTAATATCTGTGTGTCTACTTGATAACCCAGTTATCCTGTACTTCTTCCCTCTTCCTGTCCCCAGCCCAAGGTACGTTCTTTCCTATGTCTCTGAGATTCTACACATGTGGTTCTGGGAACGTGTGCACATGTGCGTACTCATGCACATGTGTTCAGTAACTCTCTGTCATTTATCTCTTCAAGAGGCTTCATGTTTTAAATACATGTTTTTCTGTTCTGATCACCGATCAAATATGGAGACTTCTGAGCCAGAGGCAGGATATGTCATGGGACTGAACACATGCCTTAGAGTCACATCTCGTTTTAGAATGTGGCTAGATCATCACCTGCGAAACATTGGCAAGCTACTTGAACACCATAAACTTTAGCCATCTTATCTTGTGAGAGGTCAAAAATAATATCTGCTTCACAGGATCATTGTAGGATTAAAAGAGATGATATATATAAAGCACCTGATAGATAATAATCAGACAATAAATTGTAGTTGATACTATTATCAATTCCTTGCTACGTTTACTTGTACAAAAATGCTATGCAAAGTTCTTGTCTCTCTGAAACATGCTTACTGACAGTCTCTACTTAAACAGGTGACAGTACAACCAGCAACCACAGGCTAATTCGTACCCTGTTGCTAAGGTGTGGTTAAGAATAATCAAAAAAATTTCTCTTCTCGAGGGCTATGCCCGCCTGGAGAACTAGGGCCTGATTCTTCTTGAAATTTGCTAATCACATCTGGTTTAGCTTTAGACATTTTCTGGGATTTTGCCAGCAGCTACGACATTTTAATGGCTACAATAAACCTCAAAGCCTCATCAAATCTTTGCTGTATGTGTGAAAATTATGTCCTCTTCAATTAAACATTCAATCTCGGCTCACACCAAGGCCTTATGGAGAAGGAGGTGAAACCTGAATGGAAACGTGAGATGAAACGGACCGCCACGATGCTGGCCATTTTGCCAGATGGTATTCAGAAGGAAAAGAAATTCATTAGAGAACCCACGGTCTGTATTTTCTTTAAATATTTACTGGGTACCTTTCATGTGTTGAAAACACTGGCATCTCTAAAGATTAGCAGGGCATTTTTGTTTAAATATTCAATGTGTGTGGGGTGAGGGGAGTCATTTTCTCATTTGCCTTTGTGGCGCTTCATGTCTGTTGGTGAAGCCCAGTACGAAGCAGACAAACAGCTAAGGCGATGTTCAGTTTTCTTTTCTAAAGCAGCTCCTCCAGCTTCAGAAGGTCTTGTATTTTTTTTTTTTTTTAATTGGTTGAGGAAAGTGTCAGTTGAGTATTGAGGGATCAGGAATGACACTTAAGTGCCTCTAGACAAAATTAAGGTGTAGCAAAGCGAGAAGCTCTGGGGGAAGCCCTGCCTCTCTGCTGTCCTGCACATTAACTCTTCCTATCCTCTTGCTACTTATCATCAAACTTACAGGAATGTCCAGGGCGGGCCGCCTCTGGAAGGAGAAGGGAAAGATCAAACAGAGATCAGGTTTCTGCTCAAAAGACTACAAAAGAGGTCGGGCAAGGGTTTTACAACCAGCCAAGAGACGAGAAGGAATGGGCATTCAGGGACAACCCATGGAGGAGACAAGCTTGGGTCTTCCTCTGCGGTTGCTAACCCTTGCCGCCATCCTGAGGACCGGTCTGGGCCCAAATTCTGCCATCAGAGAGGGACAGCAAAAAGTGCTGGGTGATGGCTTACTCTGCTTTATAACAATATAAACCAAGCTTCCCATTTTAGATAAGGATATAGCTGCCAATTCTTTAGAAAAGAGAAAAAAAGTGACCATATGTTCACGTGTTGCATCCCTAAAGGAAGCATCCATTTGGTTGAACTCACTCTTTCAACCACATCGGTGGGAGAGAAAACTGCACGTTTCTTTAAAAATAATATACAAGGTAAAAATATTCACTTGTAACCACTATCCTTTTTAAGCAAGCTTTACGCCTAGAGTAAAAATAAATGGCTCTCCCTGCCACCAGGAGCAGATCTTTCCCACTTTACTTCCATTTCCAAGCTGTTCTCAGCCTAAGACTTAGGTTTCTGAGTACTCTTTCACAATAAACATTTTTAAAATGTTTATTTTATGTCTTAGTGTAAAAATATTCCTGGTTGAAGCTCTTCATTTCCTCAAGCTCTCCTTTTGGCACTCCAGGCTCCATTTCCACATTAACACGCTCCCTAAATCCTCCGTAGAGCTCTTCAATTGGAGTTACACAAGCTCCAGGGCAAGTATTTATATTCTTGGACAAGGAGATGTCTCCACAGTGAAAACACAAGACGCTAGAAATGCCAAAGGAAAATTCCTGCCCAAGTGAGACATATTTTCACCTTTTAAAAAAGCCAAAAAGGGGCTTTCAGCATTTTGTTTTGAATAATTAAAAATGTAAATTAAACCACAATAGAATGTTTACTGTGGCGTTTACTATCATCATCAGATTCATGTACAAAAAAACCACACAGGGACACATGTGCGTGTGTGTCCATGATATGTATCTCCAAAGCGGCAGAGTAAACTAGCTAAGAAAATGTGTGAGTTCTACTTGGAGAGGCTTGATTCAAGCTCAGTAAATCTGCCTGGTTGTGTGACTATAACTTCCCTAAGCCTCATTTTTCTCATCTGTAAAATGGAGCTAGCGTAGTTCTTGCTTTTCACGGTTGTTTTAAGAATTATATGAGACAACAGTAAGCTTCCAATGAATGGCTGCTGCTATTCTTATTAAAGGATTATATGTTATGTATAACCTATTAAATGTTAGAAAATGTAGATATAATAACATGTCTATATAAGCAAATAATCAACACTAATGAAAGAGAGGGATACGTAAATACGGTGCCTCTGAACAGTGTGAAGAGATGAAAGTTTCATGAGGGCTGTAGTGTACGATAAGTGAACTCTGTACCAACCCTACTCCATGAGCCAGACATAAATAATCCCTTTAAAAATTTTTTAAAGTAATTTTAGCTATTATCATAATAACAGAACAGTTCCTGTTACCTTCTAGTTGCCTCTTCAGTTTTCTCAAGTCTTTTACGAGGTCTTCAAACTTGACTTGGGAGGCCAGAAAGAAATCTTGCGGTTCAGGCAAGGGGAAAACACTCTTTTCTGTTCCAGCTTCCTACAAGATATGGTAAACAAAAGTACATTATATATTCCAATCATCACTTTCAGTTGAAATTCCAAAGCATCAGGAAAAAAAAAAGTTTTTTATTGAATGTTTGAATAAGTATCACAGCAATGCTCCTCCGCTCTTCCTAAATTTGGACTTGTGACTTTGAAGTGCTTTCGTGTCTTTCAAGATATCTTTTTGGTCTTGTTGGCAATGAGGTCAGCTATGGCTATGACACCTGCTAGATTCCATTTTACCTTGTGAATCAAAAAGAAAATTGTCAGATCTGTCCTGATCTTGGACACTCTAGATCCATGGAAAAAGGCACAGGGGAACACATGAAAGTACTTACATTTAAAGTCCCTGTCTGAGTTACACATGCTAGCAATTAGATAAGTCATCTTTGAGGTATGCCAGTGGGTATGAGTTGGAAGGTGCTGGACGAGAAGGCACTGCAGTGGCAGATACAATCACCTTCCCTTCATCTTTACCCACCTTTCTCCACAGCTTAAAGCTCCTGTGTGTGTGCATGATCAAATTCTTCACATATCTGAAAAGCTTTTCCAAATGTTCTTTGGCTTATCTTAGGAGATATTTACTGGGGGCATGGTTGGGTATAGTTTTGACAAGCTACACAGCTATACCTAATCGAGGATCTAAGCTGAGAAATGTCTTAAGGGACAAAACCCTCAGGGACAAGGAAACATAAGCTGAGCTTCAAATATCCTTTCCAGCCTAACTTGCGTTCTCCCTGAGTTGTTTAATGTAAGCTTTGTATCTTGCATATCTCAGACAGTCTTCAGTTATTCCTCTCTCCACACGGGCTACTTTGCCAGTTTTCCTTCACATTCCATCTTCCCTACCGCCATTAGGACTAATTCCAAACTCTAAAACAGCTTTACAAGGCATTTTATGATCTGGCCTCTGTCTCCATCTCCAGCCTTATTTCTACCTTCCCCCTATCTTCAACTCCCTCTCCCAAATCTTTGTGAAATAATACAACAGGCCACAATCTCTTGCCTCTAGGCAAGAGATTGTCTATAAAACTGTCCCTATCCAACTGTTCCCTGGAGACTCCTTACATCTCCTTGTTCGTACTACTCATCCTCCAAGACTCAAAACAAATGTCATTTCCCCAAAGATTTCCTCTAACCTCTAGCATTTGGGTGTTTCTCCCTTGTACTCCAAAGAGCCCCGGACACTTACAATTATCACAGCACTTATCACCATTAATTTTAAAATTGCCATGTTAGCTTGTATGTCTTCCCCACTAGACTATAAACACCTCTAAGGCAGAAACTGTGCCTTGTTCTTCATGTAGTAAACAACATCTGGCATATCAATAAACTTCATTTTGGTTGGTGGGCACCATTACAGAGTGCCTATAAAACACTGTTCTGGGAAGTGTGTACCTTTAGTAGGAGGCATCTAATTTATTACCATAATTTCTTGTGGTTTTAGGAATCCCTTGGATTCTTCACCTTCCTTTAAGGCCTTAGCTTCACTTGGATGTGAGGAGAAGGTGGTTTTCTTTATTTTATCAGAACAAAATGTACTTATTTTTTTCATCTTCCTATACTTATTTTACTACTTTAAAAACAATGGAAGTACTAGCCTAGTCTGAGTGCCAAGATGGAACAACATCCAAGACGCTTACCACAAAGCTCCATGGTAATCTATACTGGAAGGAAGCAGGCATAATATCTTTTTCTATTTTCCAAAATGTTTTATCAGACTCAGTCCTGGTTTCAATTTTTTTTTTCTTTTTAGCTAGAAAAAGAGAAAATGCTGCTAAGCCAATCAGGCTGGTAGCAGCTCCTGTGAAAGCTGCTCAATTAGAGTTCAAAAGACATGACTCTACACGGGTTTCTTCAAACTTTACAGACCTAGACTTGGGCCAAAAACCAGGCAGGAATAGAAGGAAGCTTGGAGCAGGAGTCACCTTTCCTCAGCTAATTGCTCATCACCACTAACCACAAAAATCATCACTTATGCTCCTGGAGGAAAGGGATAGTTTCATAAATCACATAATTCTACACTCTTGTCGAGTGAAATGCATTTTGCACAGTGAAAGCCAGAAGAGCACCACACAAATGTGGACTTATTTTTCCTCAACCAGGCCATTTCACATTTGAAACTATTCTCGTTGTAAGATTTTCCTCCTTGAAATTGATTCCACTGGGTTCAGCTCTCTTCAGCAACAGTCGGAGTCCATAGGCAAATTTCAGCCTTCCTGCACAATGCATTTGACGTGGTCAAGGCAGGCACTACCGGTACCTCTGTCCATGCCAATCTAGGGTTAGAAATGTCACTTCCCAAGATTCTTCAGGATAATTCTTCTGCCACACTGGTACCCATTGTCAGAACTTAGGGAATATACATATGCTGCTGCTTCTTAATTTCCTGAAGCTCAACACACCTTCCCCACTCTGCCAAAAACCAGCTCTCAACTCCTCATACCTAGTTCTTTACAGATGCCACTTGTTACACTGTTGTGGATATTTACATCATACGTAACACGGCAAATGCTTATCAGACACCTACGTGACAGACATTAAAAAAGAGACAATGAATTTGGACCTCAAAAAAGTAACGTCAAGATAATTGTTTCTAGATATATACAAGGTGGAATAAGACGTATCATGAGAGAGATTCAAATAAAGTGCTCCCAGGCTTCAAAGGTGAGGGCTTCAAAGGCCTCCTTCAAAGAACAAGATGTGAGCAAAGACTTCATGGAAGCAGGACCATGCAAGATTGGACTAAGTTATTTTTCGTTGTATCTTTTCCCCTTTTACAAACGTTATAGATGTTCATTATGTTTAGTAATTGAAAGAGAAGTGGAAAAAAAAAAAGAAAAAAACTCTTACTATCCTAATATTCAGAAATAATAAAACATTTTAATGTATATATTTCCATGTTTTTTGTGTTTATGTGTATTTATATTTATATATTTCAGATTATAGTATACATATAATTTTGAAACACATGCTTATAACTTAAAAGCAGATCAAGAAAACTTTCTAATGTCACTTAATTTTCTCCTGTACACTTTCCTGGCAGTTTATTATTCCAGTGTATGATGCTATTTGAACTTAGTCTCTATTATTGGACACCTACTAAAAATTTTCCAGTATTTTGCTGTTAGAAATTATTATAAGAAAACAGTGATATAAGTCCTTAGTTATTTCCTCAGGGCAGAAATTCCAAGAAAGGTTATGTACATTTCTAGGACTTTCAATACAGAAAAGGTCAAAACCTTGCTAGGCTATACAGCATATTTATATGAAGTAGGAAAAGTTGTCTCCTGTAGACAGACACAGCTCTATGGACAAACATCATGACAAGCACGTGGCATCCTTATGTGAATTTTTTTTAAAAGGTGCCTTTTATAGGATATATAGTTTGCTGAGTCAAGAGCAGGCTAGATATGAGTTTCATTTGGCCTAGAGACCTTAAATAGAGTATAACCTGATCAACCATACATGATAGTTTTAAGAAAGGTTTGATCAATTCACATTGCTCATTCTATTAATATATGCCTAGTTGGCAATTTATATCTTCTATTTGTCTTTTGTAAATTTCCTGGGGTGTCTTTGCCACCTTTTTAAATAAGAAAGGACAAGTTCTCCTTTTCTTGTTAATTCTCGAGAGTTCATTATCTATTAGGTTGCAAATATTTTCCCCAGTATGTTATTTATAATTTGGTATTAAGTCATTTTTGATATACTAAAATGTTTTTCAATTTTAATTAGGAATTAAAGTCTTTTATTTTTATGCATTCAAGGTTGTCATTCTTGTCTTTTATGGCTTCTGCCTTAGATTGAATGCTGTGACAGGACTTCGCTACCCCAAGACTGGAAAACTATTATATTTACTTGTATTTTATTATATGTCTTTTATTTTTTGTTTCTACATTTAACTCCGCTGTTGTTTAGAAATTTACTTTGATCTATGGTATAAGGTCAAGGAAATAATTTAATTTCTTCTTCTTCCCAATTACTTGAAATTTCTCCTTTATCACATACTTAACACGTATTTATTTGGATCCATTTCCAAAGAAAGATTTCCATCGAAAGATTTCCTTTCGATTTTCTTGAGTTTTTTAAATCTGTTATTCTATTGCTCCACACTTGTAATCATTAAAGCTTTGTAATACACTTAAATATACAAATGAGTGATTTTTCTTTTTTTAATCCTGATCAAATTTATACAATTATTTTTACATAATATTTAAAATAATTTTGCCAGTTTCTATGATTGATTGGAATTCTGACTAGTATTTCCATTAGAGAGTATGTTACTCTATTTCTTTTATTGTTGTAAGCAACCATGTAACATGAGACCCATCCTCTTAAGTGTACAGTACAGTATAAATATAAAGAATAATGTACAGCAAATGGTTTAGTATTTTTTCACCTTGCATAATTGATGCTCTGTGTCCACTGAACATCAACTTTCCATTTCCCCCTTCCCCCACCATTCTATTTTCTGTTCCTATGAGTTTGATTATTTTAGGTACTCATACAAGTAGAATCATTCCATATTCGCTCTTCTGCTACTGGATTAGTTTTACTTAGTACAATGTCCTCAAGGTTGATGCATGTTGCAGCATATGATAGGATTTTCCTCTTTTTTATGGCTGAACAATATTCCATAGTACACATATATCACATTTTTCTTTTTCTTTTTCTTTCTTTTTTTTTGAGACAGTCTGGCTCTGTTGCCCGGGCTAGAGTGCCGTGGCATCAGCCTAGCTCACAGTAATCTCAAACTCCTGGGCTCAAGCAATCCTCCTGCCTCAGTCTCCCGAGTAGCTGAGACTACAGGCATGTGCCACCATGCTCGGCTAATTTTTTATATATATATTTTTAGTTGTCCAGATCATTTCTTTCTATTTTTTAGCAGAGACGGGGTCTCACTCTTGTTCAGGCTGGTCTCGAACTCCTGACCTTGAGGAATCCACCTGCCTCGGCCTCCTGGAGTGCTAGGATTACAGGCATGAGCCACCGCGCCCAGCCTACCACATTTTCTTTACCCATACATCTGTTGATGGACATTTAGGTTGTTTCCAAATCATGACTATCATGAATAATGCTGCAATCAACATGGGAGTACAAATGTCTCCTTGAGATCCTGGTTTCAATTCTTTTGGATAAATACCCAGAAATGGGATTGCTGGATCACATGGTAGTTTTATTTTTAATTGAGAAAGCTCCGTACTGTTTTCGATAGCAGCTGCACCATTTTACATTTCTACCAACAGTGCTCAAGAGTTCCAGTTTCTCCATACCCTTGTCAACAGTTGTTATTTTCTGTGTTTTTTATAACAGCCTTCCTAACAGGCATGACAGGATATCTCACTGTAGTTTTGATTTGCATTTCCCTGATGATTAGTGATACTGGCACCTGTTGGCTATTTGTATGTCATATTTGGAGAAATGTCTATTCAAGTCCTTTGCCCATTTTTTAAATTGGGTTTGTTTGTTTTTTTTCCTCACTTTATATTTTATCTCTCAGTAAAATTATGTAAATTTCCTCACGAGGATCTGTACTTTTGTGGTTAAGTCTATAACACGTATATTGGTAATGTTACTGGGAGCTTTTCCCCAAAAGAGTTTTAAATTTAATATTTCTGGAGAGGATTAATGAGAAAAAAAAAGGGAAGCTTTATAAAAAGGCAGAGATAAAGTTAGTTTCAGTTAGAGAGAACATCAGAAGTAAAAACACATAAGAAAGAACAGGGTGTGTTTGGAAAACAGCAACTCTTGAGTTGGCTCACAGAATATGTGTAGAGGGAAAGTAATGAAAGCATGGTTGTAAAAGATAGAATTAAATTGAGTAGTGCCTTAATTGGCTTGAAAATGGGGAGCCACTTCTGTTTTGAGTAAAAAAGTGCTATGATCAGAACTACATAAGGAGAGTGTGGGCTGGCCTTGACTGGGGAGATGAGCTGCAGCAGCTCCAGGTGAGCTATCTTACAGCCTGAATAAGCTAGGCTCAGTAAGAAAGACAGACACGGAGAGACATCAGAAACAACTTAGTTGAAGGACAGAAAGCAACCAAAGAGGTGAACAAGGCTTCGTGCCTGAATGACCAAAAACTGTGATCTCCTGAATAGAAACAGGGGAGAAGTTTAGAGAGAGTGAGAAATAATAAGCCTGATTGTAGATATATAGAGAACAGTTAGATAAGGCCACCAGGGGGTAGGAGAAATTATGAAAGAGTTCATCAGTGCCTAGCTTGTCTTCTGGATGAAATTGCAGGCCTTTTGAAAACAAGGCCCTGGAATCTTTAATTTTCTTCTTCCTGTGTCTAGAAAAAACCCTGTTTACACAGACAGTTAGGCAGGTGCCCTGACAACATTTTCCTTTGAAATTTTTTCCATTCATAGTGATTGCTGTATTTCTCAACTACTTATAACAGTACCTCTTTCTTCTCAAAATTAGGACTCCTTGTTCTCGATTTAACAAGAAGGGATAAAACAGAAAACTGTGTTCAGGTGGATTTTCACAGAAATGTTTATTTCTAATTGCAAATGTCATCTAAGCAGAGATGTATTTTTCAAATTCCACACCTTCAACTTGTTCACAGAGGTATTATTGATAAAATATTGGGTAGTAATGTGTCTTAATTTCCTAAATTTTGTTCTGTATCTTCAGAATCCAGTTTCAACTATAACCAATTTCTGAGTGGATCTAGATTTCACAGAGAACTTCACGATCTGGTCATAAAGCACTGAGGCAACTGGAGGTCTCTCTGAAGCTATGGATTAAGAATCTGTGGATTTGTGCCACTGAATAAAGCTTCCCTTCATAAGAGTCAACTAGAATCTCTTGGCTTCAGTTTTCTCCTCTGTAAACCAAGGAGGCTGGAGAGCTCTCAGATTCTATGTTAGACTTGAAATTCATCCATGCATCTATCCATCATCCAATTTCTGAATGCCAACAATATGTAAGAGTTGAAACCCCATTAATGCAGTTTTCCACATAATGGCATTTCTTACCTGATCATAGTAACGCAGGTAATACTTCACGACATAGTCCACCAGATTAATCCCATTATCCTAGGTTTAAAAGAGAAACATAAATGAAAAGCATTCCCATGAGACGGCCTGTTACATAGCTGGGAGCGGAAATCTCAGGCTGTGAAACTTCTAATTTGTGAAACTTGGCCCTAATTCTGTTTGATGCTGGCAAGATTTTCTTTCCTCTTCCTTGTCCCATCCATTTGTTATGCCGGCTATACAAATAAATGACAATACACTATCCTTTGTGGGGGAAAAACAAACAGATAATCCATAAGATCTCAGAGATAATGGCTAAAACAAACAAAAAATTGTTTCCTAACATTTTCTGGCATAAAGTCAAAACAGAGGGTGGGGAGTGCAAGGGGAATCAGAGACTAGAACAGAAAACCGTCCCTCCCTTCCCACCTTTCAAAAACTGCGTGTTCTTAATGGCGTGAAAAACAATCAGGGCCAGCTTAAAAGGAGCACCATGCCACTTTATGACCCTGGGAGGCCAGGCAAGCAGGCCCTCCCACAAGGCAGCCTTTGTGTCTTGTTCACAGGGGTCTAATTCTAATTTGCCTGTGTGTTTCCCCTCCCTCCACCCCCTAACCCCTAAGGGATGTCTAGATATGGACTGGTTGTTTCTAAAGAGGTAGCTCTGCAGGGGTGTGGAGCCAAATGATAATCAGGCTCTGAGAGTTTGACAGTAGACCCACCAGTCCAATTGTTGTGAGCAAAAGAATAATTCAAATGCTCAGCTCAATTGGTGATTCAACATTTCTCTGCCACTCAGGAATGAGTAAATTACAAGTAGCCACCACTAAATTCAAACAGCCTTCAGTCTTTGCACTACACTAACACTGGATGCTATCTGTTTTATCCCCTCATTGTGGGTAGCTGTTCTATACATAATTGTGTATATGAGAGCAAACAAAGTTCGGGGATTGTGTCATCGAAAATAAGGTCTAACATTAAAAACCTATTTTTATTCAAAAGTCAAAAGAAAGCAAAGAAAACAATGCATGCTCTAAAATAAGTGATTGTTCTTAGGGGGAGGATAGAGATGTATGGAACAATCTGGAATACTTTTCTTTTTAATTAAAGCTAAAGAAAGAATATAATGGCAGATTACAGAAATGCATTACGAAAAATAAATAAATACCCGACTTTTGACATCCTTGAGTTTGGGCAGAATTTCTAAGCTATATCCATCGGCTTGTCCCCGAGTCCTATTTCCTCCATTCATATAATTTCCAAAAGCCAGAATGAGAGCTAAAATATCCTTCACACTCTTCATGTGCAGCAAGCCCTGTGACAGCAAACACCAATTATTATGGAGCTGAACTCCCAACGTACTCATGTTCACTCAACAACAAATATTTATAGAGTACCCCAGAGGCTATTTGGTGGCTTGTTACCAACGAGATTAACAGTTGATGAAATGAAAAATATATTTTACTAAGCCCTAAATGTCTTTAAAAAATACATTAACAGCCATCATTTTCTACCCACTCGACAAATTAAACAGCACATGTTTTAATACTGCAGATTAAATATTAGTATTTATATTTTCATTTGCACCAATTTAATTATTAATACTTATTTTAAAGTATTTATACATTGTAAAAAGGGAGTTGGTATAGTTAGGCTTAATCTTCTAACTAGAAAGAGGATTATCATTTGAGGGTGTGTTTCGGGGACTATGTATCTATAAGAACAATAAAATTCAGAGTAAACATAATAGCAAGTAGGTTCGTCTTTATCCCTGGCTAGAATCCTCAGAGGTGAACTATAGTAATACATTTTAAGGCCATAGGCAATGATTATTAAATTTTTTAAACTCATGTTTATTAAGTCTTTGCAGTATGTCTATTAACTTTTACAATTTCAAGCTGCTTAGCATTTTCTTTGGCCCCCCATCTCATCTGTTTTGCTGTTCATTTATTTATTTTTAGCTTCCAGTGCAAATTTTCAAACTGAAACTTTTTTTCTTTCTTTATAGTCTTACTTAACTTTATTTTCCTTTATATTAAGATAAAGAAAGCAAGCAAAATTGAGCTCCAGACAGACTTCTGCTCCTGCCTTTCAGGTATTATTAGTGGGTGTATATTATATTTCAGTAATATTTATGCTTTCTTCATTGAAATCTCTCATGTCTTAGAGGAACAAAAATCATGCCTCTACGATAAACAACTAAGTACTACGGTATTTGTGCAGAAGAATACCATGTTCTTAAGAGCAGAGGCCAACTGTGGGAAAGAGCCAAGTGCTAGAATTTAGCTTTGCAATAATGAACACAGTGTGGTAAAGCCAACAAAAATTTATTTGCCAATCACTCATCATCACAGTCATTTATTTTACGTATCAAGTCTGTAGAATTCTTTTATTTCACTATGTAGACACATTTCAGGTGATCATGTGCATGGGTCTAAAGCAAAATCTCTTTTGCAATCCGGACTGCAGAACAGGAAACAAACTATACTATTTAGATTGGTTTTTAGTAGTCAGTATGAACTTTCAGAAGACATATGAAATTTTTGAGAAGAAATCCATAAAAGTATCATTTTTTCCTCCTCCTTCTCTTCTTCAGTCTGCATCTCCTTTTCTCTCTCCCACACATACACACACACACACACCCTCACACTTGGGTCGGATAATCATCACATTTACAGTTAGAAAAATCCACAATCTGAAGTCAGTTTCTATAATGGCACTGTAGTTAACCTCTTCTCCTCCCGACTTCCTCCTTTACCCCCCATAACAGCAAGGATATCTTTAAAATTAGAAAGAAACCTACCTTAGAAGCTCGTGTGATGATCTCTACCTTTCTGTGCAAGGAGGTGATACCCTCGGAAAAGACAGATCTGAAGATTATGCACTGGGCACGTTCAGAGAAATTAGGAATCTGGGCTAACTCATGTAAAAATCTGTAAAAAATAAAAATGAATCATTTGGCTTCATATAAAATCACAAGGAAAATAAAAAGGTGGATGAAAAAGATCCATCGTGAGAACGTTTATTTGACAATTTCAAGATAGGCAGAAATTCAAGGAACTCCAAGGGTATGTGTTCAATGGTGACGACATGGCCACTTTTTAATGGGTTTCTATGATGTTGAATAAATGTACGCTGTATAAATTACTTTACAAATAGAATGTTAATTAAGTATACTAAATGAATCATCAACAACTTATCTCTCTCCTGCTACCCAAATAGGAGAGTCAACCCAAATGGAAAGCTCTAGTCGTTAACATATGAGAAAAATTATACAAAAAACTCCCTTATAATGCAGCATTCTCTAAAGGTGTACTCACAGAGGCTAAGGAAATCGAAAACTTGAGGCAAATATCTACAGACAAGTAATTAAAAAACTTTTTCTTATTGAAGATATTACTATTATTTTTCCTCAATGAATTACATAATGGTCTATAATGATCAAATTCCCCAAATATTTGTTTGCTTTTTCACATCAACTTATCCATATAGACATAGTTTATAGCTTGGTACTTAAAACAAAGCAGGTACTCATTAAGCAGATAATCTAAAGTTTCATTTTAAAAAAATGGCAAGAAAGATCTTAAAAGCTAAAGGTGAGTACTGACCTACACACAGTAGCTCACTGTCTGAGCAGTTGGGCACTGGTGCCCTTTGCAAAATTAAGTTGGAAGAGCTACATACTCTCCAGGCCAACAACCAGAGGAAGGGGTATAAACTAAAATAGGTGGAAACAGTTGGATATGAATACGGAAAAGCAGAGAATCCACTAACAGCCATTTATTTCGTTTTGGAGTTGAAATGATGATTAACTGATATTTCTGAAAGTCTTGGTCAACTCACAACATCATTACTTTGGAATTTTGCAATCTCTCACCAAGAATGGTTTTACACAGGAGCGAAGTTGGAGCCTACTTTTTTCTACATCCAAAGAAATTTTGTTGGCTGATACTGTTGGGGAGATTTGGGTTTTAATAAATTTCTAATCATCAGCTGTTTTTCTTACTTATCCTACAACCAGATTGTAATCTTTTTTAAAAATGACATTGAATTGAAACAAGGAATACCCATAAAAGAAAACACCCCTTTGTTCTAAAGTTCTGTAACTCTATTATGAAAATCATATGATAGAATATAAAAGTAGAAAGTCATAGGAATTCTAGATTAGGACAAGATGAAAAAATTAAACTATGGGTAAACTGGTTCTTCATAAATATAGTATTAAACACTTGAATCATTTATCATGACTGAAATCAGAAGTATCACCAGTTTTTACAAATATACGAGGAGTAAAAAGCTCATAGGACTGGCAGCAGTTGGTCCTGTGATAAATGTCGGGGAGATTGATTTATTCAGATGCTGAGCTATCTAGAAGGAAGTACCCTGCATTTCTCCCCTTCCATATGTGACCATGAGACATCCTTCCCCAAGTAGGACGCACATCCCCGGAGTACGCACGCTCCCTAGTCAAAATGAACAAAACAAGTGAAGCAGTTAGAGACCGCCTGAGAGAACATACGATCAACGCCTCAGCTCACCAGCAAGGACACAGATGAAAAGTAGGGAATGCTGGATGAATAATTGCTTATAACTAGTCTCAAAAGAGGTTGTTTGGGACCAACATGAGGAGACAAGACCACAGGCTCAAAAACTTGTGTGATCCAAGAAAGGGTAAGATCGAATTGTAAGACCCTCTAGGATTAAAGCCTTATTGGGGTTTGGGCTTGCACTTGGAAGGTTCTTAGAGAATCTTAAAGTTCCAACATCCTCTGCATGGAGAGGTTCTGGAACACATCTAGAGTTGGCGTGGGGGAGAGAAGTTGAGGAATTTTATGTTACTTTTCGATAGAACCATGTCACTGAAAATTAATACTAGAGCATCAGTCACCAAGCCTGTCGGTCAGTCCTTTAGGTACATATGAAGTATTTACAGTGTGTCAGATACCACGTGAAGACCTGGAAACAGAATTTAACTTACACACAGTTTCTTCTCAATTCGGAGAAATAAATCAATGGCTACTGTGGAGGGTGATACGTGCTATCAGCGATGGGGTCTCTAAGGGGAGCTATGGAGGGACGTCAGTTGGGGTTCCCAGAGCCCCGGTGGACTGGTGCACCACACGTGCGAGAAACTGCCAGAGAGTCCAGACAGTCTGAATGGCATCTGTGGGGGAAGTGAGCAGAAATCAGATGCTAAAATAGGGTCTTGTGTTCTAAAATAAGGAATTTAAACTTTTTTCTGAAGGAATAAAGGGTTTTAAATAGAGAAGTGATACTTTCAGCTTTTTGTTTTACAAAATCCCTATGGCAGTGGCTTGGCTAGATGGAGATGACAGGAAATTTGAGGCTGGGAGACCTACTAGGCCACTGCTGTAATCTTGCAAGAGAAAAGGGAAGTTGGCCTGCAGTGTGAATGGGGAGGGGCAAAAGGATGAGAAAGCTACCAGGGCAGCAAGGCCCAGAGTGACGACACCCTAATCCCAAGGCACGCTGAGAAGGGTCGAGGATGACTTGTGGGTTTTTGGCTTGGACAACTGGTAGAATGCGAAGATACAAAATAGGAGAGAAGCAAGTTTGGAAAAAAATAAATATGATTTTATATCACTTGCTGTCCAAAAATAGCCATGCAAAGAGCATCACAGCTCCTGTCCCATTTATCTGGTGAAGTACCAGGGGTACAGGGTACCTGGAAGGCTGTGAAGCAAGTGTCTGATAAATATCTCGTCCTTTCAACTGTGTTTCATATCCTACCCTCCAGAGCTGGGATAATACTCTTGTACATATCCCCAAGCATAAGATCTTGGATACTGGGCCTTGGTACTCATGAATATTTATAGACTGATTTCCTTTTGGGCTAATCTAACTTTATATTCTAGGTCCAATAATAGGATTAAATATTATCCTCTACCCCAAAGAAACCACAAATAAGGAACCTTTCCCTTCTTTCCCCAATGTAGGCTAATTTTCATGAGAAGGACTGCAATTTTAGCCGTACATGTGAGAGAAGTTCCGTGTCTCACATTGTTTGGGTTACACATTCACAGCAGCAACTCAGCTGACAGGTAGAATGATGCAAAGCAGCCTAACATTTTTAAGGGATAAACATTTGTTTCATCATCCCTTAAACTTCTGAATGATATTATCTAAGGTTTGTGTGCACGTGGGCTATCCACACAGCATAATTTAATGTTGTAACCTGTGTTCTTCCACAGAGGAGTACTCTAACAGAGCCTGATTTGGGGGGTCCCAAGGCAGCTATGGACCCTGGAAGAGCATCCCTTGGTAGGCTGCATGTGGCATCCTCACTCTAGGCCATGCCTCGGGCCCAATTAAACCCAGTGGAGCCCTGACTCGCCTCACCACCATCAGCAGGCAGGGTACAAAAAGAATCCAGGGCCATCTCCAGAGGGAGTGGCTCTCAGACAGCTTGGTCCCAAGCAGACGACACCTCTGTGGGAAATGGCTTTCTAAATCTGGCACTGGGTGTAAGCGAGCTGATGAGGTGAGTGGTGAAGCCAGTTTCTCCAAGCTATGATTTATAGGACTGGGCACCACAGGACTCTTAGGAAAAGTGCAGTGCTAAAACTATATACGATTCATATTTTCCAGTATGTAAAACATGCTTATAGTCGACTCACTTGGAGTTGATGGCAAATAAGTTGCCAGAGAATCAGACTCTGGCATAAATCAAACAAATGCTGGCCTGTGTAGGAGGCTGGGAACAAAAGTGAAATTCACCCAGGAGTGAAGGCCCCTACCTCTCTGTGCCTCATCTTCCCCCCAAGCATGTCACCTGGCCAGCACGACATGACAGTCCTCTTTGCGTCAGTAACAGCTTTGCGTGTTTGGGAAGTCATTACGATGATCACTTACAAACTTTAAAAATTCCTTTCTATCTAGATCATCAGTACAGAAAACAGGAATAAGTTGTCTGTTAGTTATCTGCTACCATTATTCTACATCCTAGCAATTTGTCTTGAAAAATAATACTATTAATGGAAAGGCAATAGCACAAAAGGAAAAGGAGAATGCTTCTAGTAGCAGAAACACACGATCTCTCCCCAGCTGTTCATTTCACTGGGTCGGCCATTCCCATGGCTTAGAGCAGGGGCTGCCGAGTGGGTAAGGGGTTGGCAACTTACGCCCATGGACAGCCCTAATCCAGCCCACCATTTGTTTTGTATGGCCCGTGAACTAAGAATAGTTTTTACATTTTTAAATGGTTGAAAATAGAATCAATAGATGGGTAACATTCTGTGACACGTAAAAATGATAGGAAACTCAAATTTCACTGTTGATAAATAAGATTTCAGTGGGGCACAGCCATGCCCATTTGTTTATGTATTGTCTGTGGCTGCTTTTACACGACAATGGCTGACTTGAATAGCCGTGACAGATGCTATGACCCACAAAGCCCAAAATACTACCTGGTCCTTCACAGGAAGTTTGCCAACTCCAGGCTTAGAGGAGTTGCACAATTTGGAATAACTGGCACTACCCAAATGCTTGATATGCCTGACTGTCCCCAGATACACTCCCCCCATGGCCTTGTCGCAGTGTCTAAATATCCCATTATTCGTCACTTCACTTTCGGTCATTAGAATCTTGGTAGTAATTAATTTATTATATTAGGAAATATGACTTGGGAATAAACCACAGGATCAGTTGGGGGTAGGAGGTGGTGGGGAGGGGGCCCAGGTGTGTGGAGCAGAAGGGCAGTAGAAGCCCATCTGACCTGATTCACAATATTTCTAGGCTTTATGAACTAACTTGGGGAGCAGAGGATCTTGGGCCATGCTCCATATGACAGCAACTCAGCTTAGGTTCCCAAAACTATCATGAAGGTTTATCAGTAACTGAGTAAACCTAGAAATCTTTCTCCCTCCCCTGGTCATTTACAGCTATTTTTCTGGGTCTAAACGTCCAGGCATCCATGGTGACTGGGGCATTCTAGAGGACCCAAGGACAAGGCATGGAGGCTTCAGCATAAGCCATTGATGCCTCTAGGGCTGACTTGTTACCCTAAATCTGATCACTTCATTTCCTCTTTGTTTCCTTCACTTGCCTCACCTCTAGGTTGAGAGAGTTGGCCTGAATTGAACAAGAAGTGTTCAAGGTAGCAACAGGCCAAGGAGCCCCCATCTGCTCTGAACCCATTCTACATTTTCACAGAGTCCTAGGCCCTGAAATGCTGGGTGGGGCCCTGGGGCTGCAGAACCCCAGAAACTTATCTGTGGCTTGGAGAACCCAAAAGCCCAGCTTAAGACAAGAGTCACTCGGTTGTATACTGGAGTTCTGGGTTTGCAAAGCATATGGAATAAAATCCCAAACTGTAGAGCAGGCAGCTCTAGACAGTGAGTGGAGAAAAGAACAAGCACAGGAAGGGTGAGGGTGAGAGCGTCACACTGGACTTGGGCAGAGCAGGTGGAGAAATCTAGGGAAAGCTGGCACATTCCGGCTACATTTACTGGATGTGACATTTAGAAAAATAAATTTTAATTCTGTGACTCTGATATCATCTTTTTAATGACATCAGAAGAACCTTAAACAGAGCAATGCCTTCTTCCTTCCTCAGTCCCTTTTGGCCAAAATGTTTAGTCTAGGAGGAATTAACAAGTTGCTAGAACAAGAAAGGGGAGTCACGTGGGGTGGGGGGAAGGAGGGAGACATATTGTCTTCAGCAGCACAAATCTCAGGGCTGTTTTTCCCGACAGGTCACTCTGCTGCATGCAGTAGGTCACAGAGATGACAGGGATGTGAATTAGCTCATTGTACAATTCAGATCTGGTTATTCAGAACTGAGAGACAAGGAGGTAGAAACTGCAGTTCTTTTGGCCTAAGAGAAAAGTGTTCCAGTGTCCTTACTGCTCAGGTTTATCCAGCAGCTTCAATTCTTCTTCTTTGGATGTCTCATAATACTTTCTTATTTTAACCAATTCATCCTCTTGGGCTCTCTGCATTCAACAGAAAAGAAAAGAACAAATGAGCAATCAGAGTCTGTCTAAGGTGGTGGGTCTCAAAGTGTGATCCCTAGGCCGGGTGCAGTGGCTCATGCCTCTAATCCTAGCTCTTTGGGAGGCCAAGGCAGGAGGACTGCTTGAGGCCAGGAGTTAGAGATCAGCCTGAGCAAGAGCAAGACCCTGTCTCTACAAGAAATAGAAAAATTAGCTAGGTGTGGTGGTGTGCACCTGTAGTCCCAGTTACTGGGAGACTGAGGCAGGAGGATTGCTTGAGCCCAGGAATTTGAGGTTGCTGTGAGCTATGACACTGCTGCACTATATATTATGTCTCCAAAAAAAAAAAAAAAAAAAAAAAACCCAAAGCGTGATTCCATTCCCTAGACTAGTAGTTATCAATATCACCTGTCACTTGTTAGAAATGCAAATACTGGTCCACTCTAGATACAAGAAACTCCAGGGGTGGGGCCAACAAGCCCTCCAGGTGATTCTAATGCACTGGCTAATACAAACGGTCATAACAAATGCACCCAGACATTTGTCTGCTACCTTTGACTCTCCTGTCTCTTCCCCTATAAGCAGACTTGGGGCAAGTCATCCTCAGCATTCGCCTCCCTACCCTCAGAACAGCCCTCCTACCTTACACTGGCTCCCCACTCTTACTTCTAGTCACCATCTTCCCTTTTTCCGCATTTTGTAAATACCTGTCCGTACCACTTATTTTGGCATTTGGTCACATACCTTCCCAATTTATCCAACTATTGCAGTTGCATGCAGCTAGCCTCCACTGTGAGCTAACAAGTACCGACCATGTGCATAGTCCAGAGCTCATGGTAACAACAAAAAGCATCTGGAAGGTGCTTTGCCTTTGACAAAGTCCTTTAACATCAATTACTGTCTCTTCAGTTTATAGATGATTCCAGTGAGGCTTACTCTAAGTATCTGGCAAAGAACTGACTTAGAACTGGTCTTTTTGCCACTATACCTTGCTGACTTCTAAGTACTCAAGTAATGCATAATTAGCTCCCGATAGCCTGGTATTTTTGTGCCTTAAGGTTTATTAATAAAAGTTTTACTGATGTAAGCATGTTAGAAGTTCCTAACTGGTTCTACTAAACAGCTCCTGAGATATACATATAAAGGATGTGAAAAGGAGTAGGAATTGGTGATCCCACACGGCCTAGAATATTAGGCTATGGAAATTTTCTGTAAGAGACTTAAGGTCCCAAGGGACATAAATATAGAAATGAATCATCTGTTTAGCTGGGTGACTACAACATACCATGGAACCTCAGGCAACTTCCTGGGAAATATCGTTACTTAAGAGGCTGAGGTTCAATCTACGATTTTGCAAACTAACAGTGAAACCAGAACAATTAACAATCATGGGAATTCTGACTCTTCTGTGCCATCTTCTCAAGAGAGCCTGCTAATTCTGTGGGTTATTTATTTCCACCTTATAACCAAAATCAAAAGACCTTATATGTGTATAGCGCTGTTTACTTTCCAAATACACTGCTACTGCTACATGTATTAAATTCTCATTTAATATAAAAAATGAGGTAAAGCCCACTACATTTTCCACTGTACTGATGATCAAACAGGATTTAAAGAGTTTAAGCAACTGGCCCAAGGTTATTCACTCAGTAGGCAATGATACAGCCTCAAACCTAAATCTAAACACATACCCACCATCCTATACTGCTTCTCATGCTCAATGCCACCGGCTCATTTGGACTAAGAGTTATCATAGAAGCTGGTACTAGTATTCCCATTCTTCAGAGGAAGACACTGGTGTATGTCATCATTGAAGCAGGCAACCTACCTTCATTCACTCTGCCAGCAGGCGTCAGGGCCGGGTTCCAGGGCACAAATGTGGTCTCTACCCGAACTGCCCTACCTTACAGACGCGCAATGAGATGTGGTATTTGCATTTACCACAGTGGGAGTGAGGAACCTAGTGCCTCTCTCATGTCTACTCCCATTCAAGCTTGTGTTTCTGTGCCTTAATCTATTCCACGCTGTGTCAAAATCCTTCTTACCAGAGAACATGAATGGTTCAGTGATTTTTCGGGTAGGAGAAAGACACGGAAACTAGCTCTGACACTCACGTTTTCATACAAGGCTGCCAGGGTCTCCAGATCAACCACAGAGTCATCCACATTGAAAATGGCTTCCGGGCAACCAAAAAGAGAAGGAAAAAAGGAAAAGGATTTGATTAGACCCTCTGAACCAACATTATTTCATGTCCAGTTATCAAGCAATTAATACTGTATTGCGCTTTCTTCCACAAGTTGCACCTCTCAGCTTGTTTCTGCCCCCCCCTTCCTTTCGCAACAGGGGGCTCAAGTGAAAGAAACCAAAATGGTTCCTATCACTGGCCTGAGCCTCAGCCCTGCCTTGTTTAATTCCTCGGCCTCTGGGTTCTTTTGCAGTTTAATTTAGGCTCCACAGGAGAAGTGTTTGTGCTTTAAAACTAAATCAGTTTGTTGGTTTGAAGCGCAATTTTAAATCTTTCTTCTCGGCTGGTAATTGAAGAGATTTAGTACCTAATGCACCAGAACTGACTCTTGCCCATTACCAGAAAGAGAGAGAGAAAAAAGACAACGTTGGCAAATTAAATGAATTCAGGCATGTGATTTCAGGCACCTTTCCATGGCCACTCAAATTACATTACAAACATCTTGTTTGGATTAAAAAGACAAGAAAAAGCAATAATTGCATCAATAGCAAATTAAGATTATGGAAACCTCCCATGAGCCAGTTTTAAGGTAGGTTCTCATTCCCACGGTTTTATTAGAATTCTATGATTCTACTTGTTGTTCTGCATCTTAAATAACTCACTTAGCTGTTAACTAATATACTTATGATTTCATCTAGAGATTTCATCCCATATATACTGGGATGGAAACCTTGAGATCTTAAAGCCTTAATGGATTTGGCTATCAAAGTGTTTGAAATAGGCAGGTCCACATCTTTAAATAATTATTCAAAACTAATAAGGTTGTTCCTCAACCCTACCTCCCTTCCCTGACTTTACGCTGTGAAATTAACCAGCACGCTAGTAAATTTTCTCCGTGGCAGCCTAATTAATTTTATTAAATCAACCGGTGATACTTAGAATGCCTTAAAATTTTGCTCCTCAACCATTATTCTGTTCATTTGCATTACACCATGGTTTTTGGAGAAGGTAGGGATCAAGGTGAAGGGCAGGTTGCTTTTGAATTGTTTTGCTTCTTCTGTAATTTAGAATCATATGAACCCTTTCATACAACTGAGCTAAGACCATGTAACTTCACAGAACACTGAGAAATGTACTTAAAATTCCTTCACAGGCCACCTTCTTGAACTTAGGAGTTAATTGACAAGCTACTTCTAGCTATGTGGGGTAGTGAGAAAAGAGGTAAATATGCTAGTGACAAAGTAAGCCACCTCAGACTCCACCAAGACAAAGGAAAATTATGCTTTGAAAAAGGCCAATCTGAAAGCATAAAAGAAAAATGTAATTTGAGGAAAGAAAGAATTTACCCTTGCAGAACTGTTATTTTGTGTGTGAAGATAATATAAATTCACTAATTTATCAAGCAGATATCAGATAGGACCTGTATTTTTAAATGTCTGGTGCTTTAAAAACCAAAATAGCCAGGAATGATGTCTGTTTTATGTAAATCCCAATGTTCTCCTACAAAACTCAGCCAACATGAATGCATAAGGTAAAATTTTCAAAATAATCTATCAGAAATTTTTGCTTCTAAACTAATCACACATGCTAGGTAACTACATACAACTACAAGCTTAGATATAATAAAAAAAAATCTTAACTAATGAGAAAGAGAATGATCTGTGAATTTCTTTTCCTAGCAAGTAAATATTCAGTTTTAAAAGTTAATCAGTCTGGTAACAGATACATGGCTTGACAGGTTATGCTGTCAGCCAATCCCCTTCCAGTGTGCTAGGTAACAGAAAGGAAACACCTAGAGAGGATGGGACCAAAGAATAAGTTATGGGCTCTGGAGGCATTCATTCATTCACACATTTAGCCCTTGAATAAATATTTGTTGAATGTGCACTAAGTTCCAGAGACTGTTCTAAAAGACTGTGGATATAAGTTAGAAATGTACAAGACATTCAAAGTACTGATCTCATGAAATCATATTCTAGATTGGGGGTAGAAAATAAACAGTAAATATATAATTTCAGATAATGATATACTATGAAGAAACTAAAATAGAGAAATGCACATTAGATAGGATAATCAAGTGAGTCATTTTTGAGGACATGACATAAATGAAGACCTAAAGAAATCAGTTTTGCAAGTATCTAGGAGAAGAATGTTTCAGGGAGAGGTAACTACAAAGGCAAATTTCTTTTTCTGATGAAGGAACACATTCAAGTTACAGAAGGACTTCAAGATGACTATCATGAACAGAGCAAAATTTACTCATGATGTGATCTTGACATGTTAAATGGTCTGAGCCTCAGCATATCTGTAAAATAGATCTAATACTACTTACTGAAAATGTTAAATGAGATAATATGTATGTATGAGGCAATATGTATGCTTGGCATAGCACACAGAAGATGGTATGAACTCCAAATGGTACCTATGAACTATGACTATAGTTACTGAGTTTTAATGATTGTTAATGCCTTATCTCCTTTAATGTCTGAAAAAAATTAGGGAAAGAAAACTACAACTACTGAGTGATTTGGGCTATAAATGCAACTTTCCAGAATTCTTAGGTGTTTCAGACAATAGTTGCTATGAAACTCTTTCAGTCCTTTAAAACCCCACTCAAGGCTCAACTTCAAGAAGCATTATTAATAAGAAAATACATGCACAAATAACTCTAATTACAAAAAGTAATCTGTCAAATGTCTTACGGGAAATACAAGATACCTCTGGGACCACTGAGAAAGCTGACCTAATTTTTATAATTTCAATCTTTCCTGCCAATCCATCCTTCACTATATGACCAAAGTTATTTTTTGAAAACATGGATCTCAAAATTTTACTCTGATGTTCAAAATACTTCCAATGTCTTCCTTTAAATATTAAGTGAAGTCCAAACTCTTTGGCCTGGTTTTTAAGCTCACTCCTTGCCTGGCCCCAAACCAGACTTCCAATCTCATCCCCTACCACTTCCTCCACGCACCTCAGGCTCCAGCCGTATTGGGCAATGCCCGTTCCTGAACGTGCCATGGCTTCCTCCCTCTCCACATTTCATCATCCAAGGCCCAGGAGTCAAGGCTTTCCTGCCTGGGAAGGATGCTCCTTGACCTTTGAATCATTAAAGTCCTCAATCTTTTCCTCTGCCATGGTACCCCACTCATATTTTACGTAAGGTGAAGAGAGTATATTAAAGAATCTGTATTACAGATGTTGTCTAACAGTTTCCTTCCCCCACTAGCTTGTGAAAGCCTTGTAGTCAGGGATTGTTTCTTATGTATCTTGATAACTTTAGCTCCCAGCACAGTACCTGGGGGACAATAGGTATAAAATAAATGCTTGTGGATGTGACATATGCCACAGGACTCCTGAAGAGTGAGTCCTTCTGCTTATGTGCAGAAAAGTTTCTTGACAAAGAAGACATGGGGTCTAGAAATAGAAAACAGAGAGATTTTAAAGGGGGATAGGATTTTGACAGATAAAAATATTACATTATGGAAGGGGGGGTATTTGAATTAAAGTTGTTTCTTCATTTCCGATTTGTTCCTGTCCAAAAAATTGAGATTTAGTAAGCAGTGGTACATAATCATGCCCTCCGTTCACTTACTTAGTATAGATCCATTGCTTGCCTAAATATTCCATTACAGAAATAAATTTAACAAATGAATTTTCTCACTATTAGGGAATGAATAAAGAAAATACCTTTCCCACCATTCTTACTTTCAAAGTTTTAAATGGCAGTATCACCTCAGGAAAAAAGGTTAAGAGTAAACTATTACATTGCTTCAGGCAGACACCTAAAATACCCATTTATTAATCACCATTAATTAAGCCAAACTCATTCTAAACAACGACAATTTGTAAATATGCAACAAATGCCAGCGAACAACTAAAAAGATCAGAGAAATTCCAACTGGAAGAAGCAGGTACAGATAGGCTCGTGGAACGTTCAGACAATGATAGGTAGTTCAGTTTGGGCTTGAAGAGAGTCTTAATTAAAGGGACTGGGGACATAAGGCTGCAAATTCAGTTTGGGGCAAGATCTTGTAGAATTGTGAATGCCATAAGGAGTCTGTAAGGTACTTGATATATAGGAGGGAGTCATTGAGCAGTTTGAGTAGAGGAGTAAATCGAACAGAATATTAGACAGGACAGGTCAAAATTTGGAAATACCAGTTTAGAGCCTATTGTAGTGGGCAAGAGGTAGCAAAAACCTGAACAGTGTGGACAGAAGAGATAGGGCAGGGGAGAAAGGGGCTCTGTAGCACTATGCAGTGATATCGCTAACCAGCTCTGGGGATGAGGAAGTGCAGTGTAAAACCACTCTGAGGCTTTACACCTAGATTTAGAGGAAGAGCTTTGTACCATCCCCCCAGAAGTAGGTAGAGCAGTGCAAGAGACGGGCATGACCGTGATCTTTCCCCAGGGGCCTCGGAAGGAATTGAGTAGAGGAAAAGGACTGGTAAAGGAAGAAGCAGATAAAGAGATTAACTTAGGGCCAATGCCAAATATTCCACTGAGGTTTCTCCTCTTCCATACAAGGATCTTAAATATAAAATTTAAAAATTTAAATTCATAGGTGGAAGAAGCAATATTAAGAGATCATCTGGTTGAGCCCAGGAGATTAAGAAAAATAAATTATTTCTATTATTTTTACCCTACAAAGTAACCAAGGAAGGTTAGAGTATTGGCCAAAGGTCTAAAAAATAAAAAAGCATGAGTCCTAGGACTCCTAAGAGAGCTGTCTTATGTGTATGTAATTCTACCTCCTATTCACCAAATATAGTTTAAGTTTCTAGCGGGCCAGAATCCATACCTGACAATTCTATTCCCAAAATACTGGAACAATGTATTAGAGAATCAATAAATGCTCCCCATTTAAGTCATTCTTGAAATCACTTATCATTAAACTTATAAGCCATTACATAAACCCATTTAATTAGTTAACTGACGATCAGAATGTGGAAAGAAATGAGTCTCTGATTAAAATATTTTTGGAGTTACCTAGGATCAGATAGTGCCCTCCACTTTACATGTTAAAAATACACACTCTCTGTTTCTGTCTGTTCCTTTTGTGTGCACATATACACACACCTTTCATCTTATAAGCTGAACAAACAAATACCAGCCGGCATGATTCTACAGCAAGCCTCAAAGCCCTGATACAGTAATTCCAAGTAATCCTGGCTTTTGTTCCCATCTGTATAGGGCTCATTATACCAACGCTCCTGCAGATGGTGTCAGAAAGGTGAAGTGTCAAATCCACAAAGGGGAGACCCCAACAACTCATTGCTACTGCAATATCAATCATTGCTGGTGGTTTTTACTTTTATCTCCCTCCCTCCTTAGTTGTCCCCACTCACACTGTCAGTTTAGTTAGAATATTTCACCTACACCTCACAATATGCCAAAAGGAAGTAGACACACGCTGTGAAAAGCTGGTAATTTTATTGGGTTCCTTTACCTTTAAAAATCTGTTACTTGGTCAAGTCTGGTTTCTGGGCTTCTTTTCTGCAGGGAAATTGAGGCAAACATTTTTATGTGGTCCTCTGGTGCCTGTTCTATACTACAAGAATTATATACACAAGGATCATTAGAGTAGTGTTTCACCCATTAAGATATAATAACCGTCAGCAGGGACAAAAAGCAGATCAGTATCACAAATTCAAACTAACAGGCACACATAAAAACTATGTGCCTGCTCTAGGCACATGTACAGGGTCAGCTGAATTCCCTCTCCAGTTCAGAGACAGCTTTTCACAAGACCAGGGGTAAGTAGAAAGAACATGCAGGAATTCTCCGAGCCCTCCAGCCATTTTTTAACCCTGAACATTTCTATCTCCAAAGGAACCACGTCTAAATAAACAAAGAATTTGCTTGCTGTTTGAAGGGCTTCTAATTAGTAAAAATACAGGCAGCGTTACTTAAGGGAGTTCTTTTTGACGGAAGGAGCACCTTTGGGCAAGAAACATGGCAGATTGGGATGGGAAAGGCATGCCCTTTATGCAGTCTGTTAGCTTAACCAAAGTAATTCACGTCATTTACTTCCAAAATGTAGAAGATGTCACAGACAGGTAAGGTTGGCTTGGCTCACCAGGCTTTGGCTGGATGTTCATTTTAAGAATAATTCCTATATAGCCTATTTTGTTCTTTTTTGTATTTCCTTAAGTAGCTGACATGATGGACTTGTGCAGGGTGAGTGTGTTTGCAATTGTTTACAAAGGGACTAGATTTATTCTCAGCCCAGAAAAGCAGAGATTGATAAGATTATTTTACTCTACTGATAGAAATTATTTTATTCACAATGTTAACTTTTAATAACCACCATAAAACTTAGCTGTTTTGCTCAAATTATAGATTTTAAGGGCTCAATAAAAATTCAGTCTGGGCCATTTGGGGTGGCTCACACCTGTAATCTCAACCCTTTGGGAGGCTGAGGTGGGAGGATCACTTGAGGCAAGGAGTTCAAGATCAGCCTGGGCAACATAGTGAGATCCTGTGTCTACAAAAAAACATAATAAAAAAATTATCTGGGTGTGGTGGCATGTGCCTGTAGTCCCAGCTACTTGGGAGGCTTAGGCAGGAGGATCGCCTGAGCCCAGGAGTTCGAGGCTGCAGTGAGCTATAATGGTGCCACTGCACTCCAGACTGGGAGATAGAGAGAGACCCTGTCTCAATCACTCAACCAATAAATACAAACTCAATTGAAAAGGAAAAAAGAATAGAGTGGGGAAAGTAATGTAGAAGGGCTTGGTTTGTTAAAACTCCCATGTATCTGACCTCACAAAACTCTCACAATTCTACTCCCCTGACCTCTTTGAAGGAAAAGGAAAGGAGACCACAGGGTTCATGGAAGGAGGCAGAGGTAGAATGAGAAAGGGAAAGAAAGGGAGAGCAAGAGCTTATTACCAGTTTCACCTTCCAGCAACGAGGCCATCACTGAGAGGGAAGACCACGTCCACGATAAAACTGCAAGAGGTGAAAAGGAGGGGGCAGGCAGAGAGGAGTGTGGAGCATGGGGAGCCGTGCAAAGGCAAGACAGGAGACTGTATAGACCTGTTCCCACTGAAGAGCAATGTAACCAAGTCTCTTGACAGTGGTCATAGCTCTCCTATAACTGTTTCTCTCTTAGAACCTACACCTAACTTTCTCCCTGCTGGCCGCTATGTTCCACCTCCCATGAGTACCAGGCATGCCTGTGCAGAGAGAAATGCACAAATCCTCACGCTATGCAAGTATCCAGATAAGCTGCTTAAAGGCACCAGTGAAGAAGCAGTTTAAGGGATCTCTGTCCACTACACCAGAAGGTGGGGACAGCACACATACTTTACTGGGGATTAATACTTAACAATTAATAGCTCATATTTACTGGGAGTTTCCTCTGTGCCAGACAGGACTTTAGATGTTTTACATTTAATTGTATGAGGTGGGTGCTATTGTTGTCCCTAGTTTTACAGATGATGAATAAGGCACACAGCTTGATTTCCCAAGCTCAATTCTGTAATTTCCCCAACTATCCTCCAAGGCAGTGGGAATTTACTGGACCAAGATGATACTTCTTCCATCCTTTATAGGTGTCAGGCTATAAATAATCACCCACCTAAAATCCTTACCACCTAAAAAAGTCAATGAATCAACCAACCAACCAATGAACCAACTACCCACAAAAATCTACAAAGAAACCTTGGTCTCTAAAGGGCATCACATGCTTTTTACATTAATTAGCAATCCCTGAGTGGGAACCACAGACAGCCCACGTTAGGAAAATTCCATTTACATATATCTATAGTTCCATTATTGCTAATACTTCATTCTATTCTAATATGCTATTTCAATGTATGGAGTATTATAAAATGATCAAACTTCAATCTTTAACTATTTGCAGTTATTAAAACATAATTAGTAATGCAACTGAGTCATAGCAGACAGAATTTCCCTCTCCCCCAGAAAAAGGAAACCTGGAGCTTGAAAATGCCTTATCTTAAATAAAAAATAAAATCTATAGGAACATAAAGTCTAATTTTCTTGAAAATATAGCAATAATTGCAATTTTATGCAGCATGCCAAGATGACCCAAAAAAGCAGCTAAGACCCACAAAAAAATGAAGAAGCACACAAAAGGTTCCTTATAGACACGTAAAGAATAAGAAATATCAATGGAATACAGTTTATAATGTTATTTACATTGCTAAATGTCTGCCAGTGTGTCATGTTAGTTAGTCTAGACCTTAATTTGGTCTTTGATGGAATAAGAGGCAAGTATAAAAGACACAATGAATAGCAGCTGCCTGGGAGGTGGGAGAAATGACAATCACAAAACGGACACTTAGCTAATCTATTTCAAAACCTCAAAATCAGTCAATCTTATAATGCAAAAAAATCCCAATTCTCACCTAAGTCCAGGCATGCACTCTGCCTGAAGGTGCCCGAGATGCCACTTTCTAGGTACAATTAAAATTGTCCATGGTTCAAACCTCAAAGAGGGGCACAGAGCATAGAATTCACAAAACTTCCCTTTCTATATCCCCTCTATTCTCTGGAGGGCAGTGGAATGAGAAACAGTTTGGGTTAAGCTGCTTCTGTTCTTCCATTAGTTCTGGTTCTTTTAAGCCAAAATTACATTCCAGGCAGATTGGATGGTCTCAGCCAGTTGCCTGAAGGTAAAGTACAAAGAAATGCCACCCTCTGCTTTCTGGACTCCGCTCTGTGTATAAAGGAATGTGTCATGGCTTAGAAAGAGGTGGGTGGGAGCCCTGCTGCTTAGGTGTTTTAGACTCAGTGGGAGGAAGGAAAAGGTGGAAAAGGAAAGGGAAGTACTAGAGCTACTACTTATATTTACCTAAATTTTTTTCAAGACTCAGCTCTACCGATGTTTAATAAGTTGATTGACACTGCCCCTTCATTCAGCCCGCATGTCGGCAGGTCAGGATTACATGTCACTTTTGGTGGGTAAACTCCTTCATACGTGACAGCCTCACTTGTTTCTTTGCTTTCAACATATTGTGATTTTGGGGGGCTCAATTATGTGAAATTTTCTGATTCTAAACTTCACAAAATAAACAAGTTGGCTTTAAAAGATTCCTGCAGAGAAACCCGAAATTGAAGATAATCCGTCAACAATAAGAAAATGGCAGAGCAAACACTTTGATTGCTTAGTACAAGCTCTTCATCAGTCATGAAAGAAGGTAAAAACAAAGTACAGTTGAATCAGATCTGCGAAGAAGTTGATCTCCATAAATAGACTTTATCAAGAAAACTATTTGAAATGTGAGTTTGAATTCACTATTGTTAATAATAAGCCTCAACCTAACAGTATTTTGACCCTTGAGATATCAGGCCAATGAGAACCCATCAAAATTAGCAAGACATCATTAATTTCATTTTAATTCATATTTTTGTATATGTTTTAAAATTCGTATATTATTTCTATCAGAGATTTATATAATGTACGTGTTTTAGAGAACATACATTGAGAAACATGCTCTAAAACATTTTACTGGTAAGGGTGTATGATAAAAAATTATGAAGACCAAATGCCTTTTGAGTAGAGGCTATTCTAGGCTAGATTGATCTTGTTCCTCAGGAAAAATCCTAGATAATCGAAGGTGAATTTCAGATGCTTATTCAAATTCATTATGTTTTAGACAATTTACATAAACGTCGACAGAGATTTCTGGAAATTATTAAAGTAAAAGGAAGCAAGGTCCAATGGGCATTCTCAGATCTGGGTGGTAGACTCCGACTGAGCACACAACTAACTGGCATCGCTTCCTCACATTTTGAACTCAGATTCCTAAACAGAAAGATAGTCTATGCATCATAATGCAGCTGGACTCTCAAACTGAGATTCCGAACTAAAATTAAAAATGTTTTATTTTGGTGTTAAATACTATAAATATGAATTCTGAGTGTACGGGAAATTCCAAATGAATGCCAGGAGGTTTCTGGCACCTAGTCTGTTGCAATGCATATGGAGGTTTATATCAAGAATAGTCAACAGCAATTTTCCATCTCCCTGGGGACAAGAACAAGAGGAAATCACTAACGTGGAATGAAAACACTAATTTGCAATCTCCAAGGATGCCAAATGCTTTTAAATATAAGTCATCCTATCTGGCAGATGGAAAACCAACAGTAAGTCAGTTGCTTATTCAGAGTCTCTCCTGGACCAAACGCAAGCGCTGCGAGTATCCTGGTCGGCCTCCTGAAACCACGTTTCCTCCACAACCAACATCTTCCCTTCAGTGATTTAGTGTTTTAAACTCCAGGCAGTATATGGATTTGGCTTTCTTCAACAAAATGTCAAACACTTGGGTAGAAGGAAACAGATAAAGGTCCCTTTTGGGGGTATATTATATCCCAAACTTAACCCTATCCACTTATCGCCAGCTTAAAATTTTCAGGCGCTCACTGAACACTTCAGCGGACATGTCTCCAGTCGCATCACACTGGAATCACCCAAAGCAGAGTTTCCCTTCTGCTTCAACCCCTGCTTTTGCTCCTGTATTTCTAGCTTCTGGGTTTTGGCACCATTATACACCATTTATCACGTGAACAATTACAACCCCTTTCTCACAGATTTATCCACTTTCAGTCCTATTTTTGCTTATTCATTCAACAGGCACTTGAAGACCATTACCTGTGTGCCAGACACAAGTACAAGGTACTGGGGACACGTCAGTGAGCAATCTCCTCCTTGGAACTTACATTTTGGTGGTAGATGTCAATGAAAACATAAGCAGATGAACAAGTAAGATACTTTGTGCTGTGAAGGAAATAAGAGAATTGCCTTAGGATAATATATTAGGGAGGCTCTGGGAGGGCCTCTTTGAGGTGACATTTAAGCTGAAACCTAGAGTAAAGAAAAGAAGCTAGCTACATAGAGAATGGGGTGGAAAAGCACTTCACACAGAGGGACGATGCTGTGCTATTCGTTCAAAACATGCTGTGCACGCAAAGACATGGAAGGAGGAAAAACCCTGGCCTTTTTAAGGAATCAAAGACGACCACTGTGGCTGGCTAGAGTACAGCAGGAAGGGATGCGAGCAGAGCAAAGAGAAGGAAGAGAGCCATGCTTCGGCCAAAGCACACAAGGCCTTTGAGGCCCATCTTCCATGCGACAATCTGACAGATAATGCTGCGTTCGAAATCAGATCACGGCACTGTCTCTTAAATTTCTTCCCCCATTACTGGTGCAGTAACATACAAATTTCTAGTGATAATATTCAGGGATCTTCTGCTCTGGATGCTGTTGGTGTTTCTAGCCTTGTACCCTGAAACAATCCACATTCACAGGCATGTGTGTGTTCTAGTTGTGCCTTTTTCACCTGTTTTGTTTCATGCTTTTTCCTCAATTGGAAAAGCTCTTCTCTGTGTGATGACCACTATTCCATCCTCTCAGACTCATCACAAATTTTATAGGAAGAGTCAAGATATTGCTTTCTGTATTTTGTAGCCAATTTTATTGTAATCTTGGCTGCTTTACACTTCTCTCACTATCTTGGGGGCTCTCGAGGGTATCAGAGTCAGGTCTTATGTGTGGTTGTAGTCATGGTGCCTGACACAGAGCTGGCATTCAATACACGTTGAAGGCAGGAAGATAGGCAGTTAGTTTTGTGTAAATGCACTAGAACAGAATACATGACATTCTTCTAATTCTATGTAGTTTAATACTTAGTTTATATTTTTAAAAATAAAATTACATTCCACAAACATTTGAATATACGACTTATATATGTGATACATTAGTTGTAAACAATGCTTAATCATCACAGATATTACTAGCCAAAAAAATGCAACATGACATAAAAGAAACGAATTCTTGCTCTGCTACTTGTTACCTGTAAGACCTTATAGTACAGAGCACCAAAATTCCATTCTCTGAATGTGCAGTATATGCTGAGCCTGGTGGACCACAGAGATGTGCTCACTTTACAAAGGAGGAATATAAGGTTGCTCTTTAAGAGCTGAACCAATTAAAGTCATATTACCCATCAGTGGGAGGTAACAGTGGGCTGAAATACTCAAACTTATCTCAGGGTGACAAAGCTGTAATCTTAGCAAGACTGAAGCATCACTGTCATTTAGAAAACTAGAATGCTTGAGGCTCTCCAGAAATCTTGCAGGTACTTCTATTCCTACCAAATGAACAATATGCTTTCCAAGAACCAGGTACTGCATTTTGTTTCCAAATCTGTTTAGGCCTGTCTCTTTGTATTATTGCCTTTATCTCTCTCATACATCTCTTTGTTCATTCATTTGAAAAATATTTATTGTGCGCTTATGATGCATGTGCTGGGATAGAGTGATGGAAACAATATTTTAGTGAAGAAAATGGCATAAATAGATACATAATGCCAAGGAGAGACAAACGATTTGGAGAAAATGATAAACAGGTAAGAGTTTTTTTTTAGTCATGAGAAAGGAATATTCTCCTAAGTGAATATAACAGCTTTTTGGTTTATACTGCAGTTTCCTGTGAGTTTGGAAAGTGCAAGTTAATGTCTCTGGTCTTTGTGCACTGACAAGGGTGAATATATGACCAGAAAGCTGAAGAACAGCCTCCGAATTGTGGTCATTTCGCCAGGGCTGATCTACTGTGAGACCCTGCGTGGCTGCCAGCTGGTCTCCCCCAGTCGCATTTCACCGTGGCCCCTCTCACATTAAAATAAAACTTTTAGGCCAACATCAGCACAGGGAGCGCTTTCACCAGGATGACAACACAAGGCCAAGTGCATTCCATTCACGACCAGACAAGGATTCAGAGTGAAATGTAACTGACACAGCTTGGGCTCTTCATGACCTTCAGATGCCAGTGTCAGTCAATGATTCTAAAGGAAAACTAACCTCTGATTATAGTGCCATATTCATCTGGAATGCATTACTGCATGAAGAAATGGAAGGGACATGATATTTTAGAATTTAGGAGCCAACTCTGTGGTGGATCAGAGAGGTGCCTGAGGAAGAAAAAAGAACTGAAATAGTGCCCACAAGGCCTAGAAGTCTGTGATACTATAATCAACATTGACAATTCTGAAATGAAAGTTCACTTCTGCTTCTAGTCTAGTGTTCTTGACTAGACTAGAATACTGGAAGAAGTTTCAATGAACTAATCTCTTACTCAACTCACAATAAACATTCAATTCAACAAGGCCAGAATGCCATGGGAAGAGAGTTTACGGTCCTGAGTTGGTAACTAGACTACCATGTGTCTGAAATGACTCTTATCCATGTGGCAACCTGACATACTGCAGCAGGACACAAACAGAATAAAGTCTAAGGTGACATGGACATTGTGAAAACTCATATCCATGGTGGTACACATCACGGTGATGAAACCAAGCACACTTGGGTTTCACCAGGCACATGGACAGTCTTGTTGTTTCAGACAAGACTCTTCTACTATTCCCAAAGAATCCCTATCTAATTCCAATGACTGTCTCTAAAAAGTTAGTCCCTTACCAAAAGACTATAAACTCCCCTGTGGAGATTCGTTTTGTTTTTCCATTTTTTGTTTGCCCTAGCATCACAATCTTCTAATCTGACTTTATCAGAAATTCAATTTTTCCAGAAGATCTAACTTGAGATTCTTCTACAGTCACTGAAGAATCCCATTCTAATTTCAATGGCAGGCCTTTTTAGCCATCCTCCACCTCAAGCTCACATCAATTACTGCAACATTGTCTGAGGTTTAATATTCACACTATGTATTTAGTTCTACTACTGAACTTAAATATTAGACAGCTTATTTGAATGCTCTGTGGCTATCGTTTAATTCAGGATATTTTTAGTTTTTTATGGAATTTTAAATGTTTGCAATATAGCAAAATTTTAACCCCCTGTCAAACTTCCTTTGAAAGGAAAGGTAGTACGTGAAAGTATCTTAAATGACTTGTAGGTCAGAACATATAAAGTCTTCTGCTGAGTAGCAGAGTAAAATAACTTTGAGCAACATGCACTGAAACATAAAAAGCAGTATAATTTCAGGGTGTTTTCACTCCTAAACCCATGATAAATTCTACTGAAACCATCTAAGAGACTGTATTACCACTGAGAAAATATTATAAGTGACATGACAAAATAGAGATTTACATTTAACTGATTATTAAGAAAGGGGAGTATTGTTTTCATCCAAGACAGAGATTTCAAAAAGGTATAATAGCTTTTGGTCCACTTTTCTCAAGCCTAAGAAAAATATATGCATATGATTTCCTCTCTTTAAATGCCTTTTATTTAAAATTGAGCCAAAGATAATCAAGTAGATATAATATCATTTGAAAAAATAAAGAATAGAAACTATGACATAACCAAATGGTTGATGAAGGGAAGTGTTTCTCCATGGAAGTATTGTAGCTAATGAAGAAGAAATGGTGGAATTAGTACATCATTATTTTGCAAACTTCTAACAAGAGAATTAACCTAGCAATGGGCATTAGCACCTACTAACTTCATGGACAACCAGATATGATATACTTCTTGATAGAATATACAATAGCTCTATGAGGTATTCTGCCCCCACTCAGAGTAAGTCTCTAGATCAAACTAACAGTTTACAGGAACCAGGGGACAGAGAAACATGATAAATAAAAACATGGCAATATAACCAGCAAAATCTAAAATGTGGGAAACTCCACAGGACAAGTGACTCGGCTTCAAGAAATAAATTACAAAGCGGGGGAAATGGAGGACAGAGAGCTCTAGATTAAAAGAAACTTGACATCAAAGGGGATGCATGAAATTTGTTTGGATACTCATTCGAATTAACTGTAAATGAACAAATGAATTAACAAGTATATGGACAATCACAGAAATTAGAACTATATATGTGATCATATTGAGAAATTATAGTTAACATTTTTAAAGGCATATTAGTGGCACTGGAGTGTTGTCTGAAAAAGTATTCTTATCTTTTAGCAATAGTAATAATGGTTTTAACAGATGATTTATAAAATGTCTGAGGTTTGCTTCATAATAAACTAGTTGGTAGGAGGAGGGTGCTTTAGATGAACCAAGAGTGAGTTGATGGTTGCATAGCTGGGTATTAGGTACATGGAATTCATCATGACATTCTAATTTTGCATGTGTTTGAAATTTTTCACAATAAAATGTTTTTAAAAATTAAAAGACTTTTAAAAAAGTGATAGAAAAGACTTACCCTGTTGGATATCCTTCATTTCTAAATGTAAACTAGATATCAAGATTCCCACAGTTTGAGATCGTTTTCCATCCAATAACTTGATGATCTGGAATTTAAAATAAATCAATAAACATAAGCTCAAATGAACATGCGATCTTTAAGAAAGCATATCAAAAGCATTAAGATTTTTTAGATACACTGATGAACTAAGCTGATGCTACATGCACTCTAAATAATACTTAATAAAAAGTAGCATCCATAATTACAGACATTTTACAAAATAAATACCACACAAAATTCCACCAGCCTAATACAAACACTAAAATCTTCAAAATATTTCACTCTTTTTATTTGAATACATTTTAACTAAGTTGTAATGGCAATATGATATACAATGTCATATCCAACTTTTTCATTTAGCATTGGAATAGTTTCATATTGCTACTGATGAAGTCACTTCATAATCTCCAAACTTTTTAGTAATGTCATCTGCTGAGTGATTCAGAGGGGAAAACTGACTCTGATCTTGAGTCAACCATTTACCAGTGGTATGGCCTTCGTAAAGTGACAACCTCCAGTAATTGGACTTCCTCATCATGAAGTAGGGCTGACCGTATTTAGTTTCTACATTTATTTTAGAAAATAAATGACAATATATGCAAAGCACGTAATATAGTTCTTGACATATCTTATTTAAATAAAATTTCCCTGTTTCAGAGGTTGCTTCCTGTGTTATTATTAATATCAAAACATAATGCTTTGTACACAAAGCTTTAATTTTAAGTGAAAGTTTTTTATAATAATATATACATATATCAAAACTTGTACAATCTTTTTAAAAACTTCGAATACTTCACTTTCAATTATTTCAAACTTTATGACTATTCCATGGAGAGGTCTACATAATTTTGTGTTTTTCTAAGCCTAGGAAATCAAATCAGCTCCTAATACCATATCACACAGTGGCCACTAGGGGAAAAATTATCTTTTCTGTCACAGGGCAGGGCTGCAAAATTTGATAGGAAGTACATATAAAACATAACCAAATCATATAAATGTTTTTAATGGACTTTGCTGGGTAAAAAACAAACTAAGCTAAATAGCTATGCTTCCTTTCCCCCTTAGGCACTTAAAGACTTGTCAAAATATAGTGAAGACGAGACTAAACAGTAACAAACATATACGTTTATATCGTTACTATACTAAGCTGAACTGTTTGCTGGTTGAATGATAAGGGATAACAAAAGTTTGTTCAATTAAGATTATATAACAGTCTAATTGTCTAACTACTTATCAATTGATCCTGAATCAATTATTGCCAGCCCTTTTTTTCTTTCCCTGTTCAGAATGACCATTTTCATATAACTATTAAACTTCAAATACAGTAAATATTAAGGTTTAATCAAGGTTTCAGGAAAATATGATTTTACAGTCTAATGTGTTGAACCATTTCAGTATTTTCACTAGAGAAAGATTCTTGGGAGATATAGAATATCAGGAGTTTTACAGAGAAATACAGAAGGTACTTGGTGTTTTTATTTATTTTTTATATGAAAGCAAAAGAGATTATGCACAATCAAATATCTTCTTTAAAAATGCTATTTCTGGATTTTTCTTAGAGAACTCAAATTTACAGTCAAGTGATTTTTAAAAGTCCAATAAAAAATTAAGAAAATCCAAATTAGTTTTACATAAATATTCAGTCATGACAAAGCAAGTCCTAAGTAGTTCGTAGCTTAGTGATTAAAAAAAAAATCACTGTAGTGAAAATGTTATAAAGAGTCAAAAAGGCAAATAAAATCGTCACCTAAACTAACTGGAGAGAAAATTTAAAAGAAGAAAGGCTTTGAGAATTGGCTAGATTTATTCTTAGGTGTCCAGTATACTGACTGATACAACCATGACCAGGACATACACACCGGTGTCAGGTAGACAAGCACAGTATCACATTCATGACCCAATCACAACTGGCTTGCAAAAGTTTCTTCAAACGAACATGTTGAAAACTACCAGTAACACATTCTGCCTACAAGAAAGACAATGTACAAATGCAAGTTTTTCTGTTAGCTAATTGAAAGAGAGAGAGAGGGAGACCACAAGAGAGTGAAAGAGTGACAGAGGGATACTAATTCTGTCTGTCCTTGGGTAAAGTCAAGCAAATCCATCCCCATCTCATTATTCAACCAGGTAGAACTGAGAGCCATTCTTGGAATTTCATATGGTGACTTGGTGTGGCAGGTGTCTGGTGAGTGTTACCTTTAGCTGGACTAATGCCTTAAGAGTTTTTTCTGAAATGTGGTACTGTTTCCTAAAAAGGGGTAGGCAGTGGTGAAGTTAAAGCATTTGTATTCTCTTCTCTATCTGTATCAAATTCTCTACTTCTGACTAGACCTTCAGAAATATCCTTCTAAGTTTCCATGTGCCACTCTTTAATTGTGAAATAATACCAAGTTTCTCAAGACCAACTAAATGGTAGGATCACAACGGACACCGAATTATGTGTCCTAAATCCTTTTAGTTTCTTCCATTTTTTTTCTCTCATGGATTTGAAGGTTTAATACTAAGTTTTTATTATTATTGTGAAAAACCTGTTATATGAAATGTACCCTATTAACATATTTTTAAACGTACAGTATGGTATTGTTAACTGTGAGCACAATGTTGTACAACAGTTCTCTAGAACTTTCTGTCTTAACTAAAACTCTATATCCATGGAATAGCAACTTCTCAATTTCTTCTCCCCACAGCCCCTGGCAACCACCATTCCACTGTTTGTTCCTTTGAGTTTGACTACTATGGACACTTCATATAAGTGAAGTCATGCAGTATTTGTCCTTCTGTGACTGGATTATCTTAATGTAGCACAATGTCCTCAAGGTCAATTGATGCTGTAGCAAAAGACAGGATTTCCTTCTTTTTATGGTTGAATAATGTTCCATTGTACGTATATACCACATTTTCCTTATTCATTCATCCATCAATGGGCATTTAGGCTGTCTCCTCCTCTTGGCTACTGTGACTATTGCTGTAATGAACATGGACGTGGAGACATTGCTTCAAGATCCTGATTTCAATTCTTTTGGATATATACCCAGAAGACGGATTAGTGGATGATATGGTAGTTCTATTTTTAACTTTGTATGGAACCTCCAAACAGTTTTCCATGGTGGCTACACCACTTTACATTTCTGACAGTGTACAAGGGTCCCTATTTCTCCATATCCTCACCAAAACTTGATATTGTCTGTTTTTTTGATAATGGCCTTTCTAACAGGTGAGAGGGGATATCTCATTGTGGTTTTGATTTACATTTCCATAGTGATTAGTGATGTTGAGCATTTTTTCTTATACCTGTTAGCCATTTATATATCTTCCATGGAGAAATATCTTTCTTTAGCCCATTTTAAATTTTTTAAAACAAACTTCGTTGTAAAAGTTCCTTATATATTAATATTTTGGATATTAACCCCTTATTAGATATATAGTTTACAAATATTTTCTCATATTCTATAGTTTTCCTTTTTACTCTGTTGTTTTCTTTGCTGAACAGATGCCTTTTGGTTTTATGTAGTCTCACTTGTCTATCTTTGCTTTTGTTGCCTATGCTTTTCATGTGATATCCAGGAAATAAATGTCAAAATCAATTTTAAGAAGCCATTCCCCTGTGTTTTCTCCTAGGAGTTTTATATTAATAGTTTCAGGTCTTACATGTAAGTCTTTAATCTATTTTGAGTTGATTTTTGAGTATAAGGGTTCAATTTCATTATTTTGCAGGTTCATATCCAGTTTTCCCAACACCATTTGTTGAAGAGACCATCCTTTCTCTATTGTGCAGTCTTGGCACCTTGTCAAAGATCACTTAATGTGTGGGTTTATTTCTGGGCTCTCCATTTTGTTCCACTAGTTTATAATGTCTGTTTTATGCCAGTATCATACAGTTTTGATTACTGTAGCTTTGCAATATGTTTTGATGTCAGAAAGTGTGAGACTTCCAGATTCTCATGATTGTTTTGGCTATTCAAGGTCTTCTGTGGTTTCATATGAATTTTAGGACTTTTTTTCTTTTACTATTTCTGCAAAACTGCCCCTGGATTCCAAGAGGAACTGCATTGAATCTCTACGTTGCTTTAAGTAGTATGGAGATTTTAATAACATTAATTCTTTCGATCCATAAATATGAGATGTCTTTACATTTACTGTGTCTTCCCTCAATTTCTTCCAGCAATACTTTATAGATTTCAGTTACAAATCTTTCACCTCCTTGATTAAGTTTATTCCTAAGTATTTTATTCCTTTTGATGCTATTTTAATGGAATTTCTTAATTTCCTTTCTAGATTGTTTTTGTGTACGAAAACACAATTTTTGTACATTGATTTTGAATTCTGCCAGTTTGCCGAATTTGTTTATTGGTTCTAACGGTTTTTTTTTTTTTTGAAATCTTTAGAGTTTTCTACATTATGAGATCATGTCATCTCTGAACAGAGATATTGTATTTCTTTTCTAATTCTGATGCCTTTTCTTTTTCTTCTCTAATGGCTCTAGCTAGGACTTCCAGCACTGTGTTTAATACAGATAACGAGAGTGAGCATCCTTGCCTTGTTCATGATCTTAGTGGAAATACTCCCAGTTTTTCACCACTGAGTACAACAATGTTAGATTTGAACTTTTAATATATGGCCTTTACTATATTGAGGTAATTTTCTTCTATTCCTAGTTTGATGATTGTTTTTTATCATAAAACTGTTGGATTTTGTCAAATGCTTTTTTGCATCTATTGAAATGATCATATGATTTTTATCCTTTGTTCTTTTAATGTGATGTATTACACTGAATGAAATTCACATGATGAACCCTCCTTGCATATAGGTATAAATCCCCCTTGTTCATGTTGTATGTCCCTTTTAATGTGCTGTTAAATTCAGTTTGCTAGTATTTTGTTGAGAATTTTTACATCTATGTTCACCAAGAATATTGGTCTGCAGTTTTCTTGTAGTGTCTTTGGTATCAGTAATGCTGGTCTCATACGATGAATTTGGAAGTGCTCCCTACCTCTTCTTCAATTTTTTGGAAGAGTTTGAGAAGCACTGCTGTTAATTCTCCTTGGAATGTTTGGTGGAATTCTCCACTGAAGTCATCTTAGTCCTGGGCTTCTCTCTGTTGGGAGGTTTTTAATTACTAATCAATCTCCTTACTAGTTAAGGGTATATTCAGATTTTCTATTTCCTCATGGTTTAGTCTTAGTGGGTTGTACATTTCTAGGCGTTAATTCATTTCTTCTAGGCTATCCAATTTTTTAGCATGTAATTCTTTACAGTAGATTCTTATAATACTTCCTATTTCTGTGGCATCTTCTATCATTTCTGATTTTGATTTTTCTTAATTTAGCTAAAGATTTGTCAAAAAACTAACTTTTCAAAAAATGAACTCAGTTTTATTGATTTTTTCCTATTGTTTTTCTATTCTCTATTTTGTTTATTTTTGCTTTAGTCTTTATTATTTCATTCCTTCTACTTCTTTTACTACTTCCAGGAGGTGTAGACTTAATTGAGATCTTCTTTTTTAATATAGGTGTTCACTGCTATAAACTTACTCTTAGTACTGCCTTTGCTCTATCTCATAAGTTTTGGTAAGCTGTGTGTTTTTGTTTGTCTCAAGATATTTTCCAATTTTTCTTTTAGTTTCTTCTTTGACCCTTCGGTTGTTCAGAAGTGTATTGTTTAATTTCCACATATTTGTGAATTTTCCAGTTTTCCTTCTGCTATTATTCTAGTTTCATTCCATTGTGGTCAGAAAAGATATTTGGTATGATTTCAGTCTTTCTTAATTTGTTAAGACTTGTTTTGTGACCTAACATGTGATCTTTCCTCGAGAATGTTCCACGTGCACTTGAGAAGAATGTGTATTCTATTCTCGTTAGGTGGAATGTTCTATACAGGACATTCTGTTTGATCAAGTCTGCTGTTGAACCCCCTTAGTGAACTTTTCAATTCAGTTATTATATTCTATAGTATCAAAATTTGTTTGGTTCTTTTGAATATTTTCCTTGTTGATACTCTGATTTTGTTCCTGTATCATTTTCCTCAGCTTATGGAGCATCTTTATGACATTTATTCTGAATTCTTTAGTAATCCGTATATGTCTGTGTCTTTAGGGTTGGTGTCTGCAGGTTCTCTGGAGGTGCCATAAATTGCTTAGCTCATTTTTGTTCTCATCTGCCCCCAAACACCTAGAGTATGTCAAAGACCATGAATGCACTCAGACAGGTAAGAAAGAGATCAGTTCCTTGGGCAGCCCCATGGAAAGCGAGAACACTGGACACAGCTCCAACTCTTTGTTCCCCCACAATCCCTGAGGGAGAAGACACTGAGCTGTACGGGCCTCTGTCTGCTATACTGTGGGTCCTCTGCAGCAGCAGCAAGGCACTCAGTTCTTTGTTCTGAGTGGTCTCCAGGCTTCTGGAGTATTCTGGGACCCAACAGCACTCCAAGTCAGGCAACAAAGAAAACAGTCCCTTGAGTATCCCTTTGAAAAGCCAGAAGAGTAGACTCATGCTCCAACTTCTTTTCTCCCCAGGGAGAAGCCAGAAGTTGGGAGTTTACTTTCATTTGCTCTGCTCTGAGCCACAGTGACAGACAATGGCAAAGGAGTGCTAACTCAAACCTTTACCTGTGTTCTCAGCAGCCCCCAACCTAGCATCCTTCCCTGTCAGCCCTTACATTAAGACACAACAGAGCCAGTCCATCAGGTACCTCCAAGAAAGTCTGAACATTAGCCATAAGATCAAGCCTTCTCTATTCCTCCCTAGGGAAAAGCTAGAAGCTGGGATTTTTCTCTAGATTACTATATTGTGCCCAGAGAGGGGCTCTGGTGAGTGAATGTGACAAATTTTCTTACCAGCTTCAATGTGAATGGTTTCACACTCACCTGGAGTGCAAGAGACTCTTAACTAGATTCTGGATTTCTCATAAATGGAACTGATGCATGTATTATTGAATTTATTTCTCCATAGGGAAAAGAAGGTCTGGTAGTTCCTATTCTGCCACCTTGATTATGTCATCCCCTTCACCTTAGTTTCTGAGAGGCAGATCCTTGGAAAGAGAGAAGCCAAAAGTGGCTGAGTCCTACTAAACATGTTCCCAGCCTCCAGGTGGTCCACATGGCCATGGGGTCATGACAGTAATGGCAGACTGATGTGTGACTGAGTTAGGCTTCCCTGGAAAGGGGCTGACTTCTCCCTCAAAGTTGGAGGACAACACCAAACAAATCATAAGGAAAAGAATTACAAATGAAGAGTGAGTAAAAAAATGAAAGTAGAATATAAATTTCAAAACATCTTTCTTAAGTTCAAATGTGAACAATAACTAAAAGGAAACAAATGGAGGAAAATAACACATGAGACTTATAAACAGACCAAGTGAGGGTTCAGTCCAACCCAAGACTTTGGTTCTATTCAGATCTTTCTGAAACTAGTCAGAGGTTGGGCCAAGCAGGCTGTAAGAGGGAGAGAGAGAAGGAAGAAAAAGGAAACTTGAAAACTAAAAGGGAGAATAAGGAAGAGATGTTCTGTGGACTCTCTGACCATAGTTTATGAGCTTCTGCCAAGTCTTAGCCAATCTGGTTGTGGGAACACAGGCTAGAATAAGCGAAGGTGCCTGCATTGAACATACATTGGTCAAATGACTCCCACTTGCCAGATATCAAGCTCAGGATTGGAGAGAAATAAAGTTCTGCCTCCAGAGAGCTGTTAAGTCACAGAAATACCTGTCCTGCTACTTTTTTCCTCTTTTCATTTTTTAAATTTACTATTTTAAATTATAAAAGCAATAAATGCTTAATTTTCAAAATGGAAACTATATAGAATGTAAAAATATAAAAATACTCTCTCATCCTCAATTCCACTCCCTAATTAATATCCCTAGTAATGGGGGTTTGTCTTTTTTCAGACCTAAACATGTATGTACACCCACATGTGTGTAGAGTTTTATCTTATAAAACTGGTAAGCATTTTGCAAACAAAAATGTATTTTGTTCTGCATTTTTTTTCATTTTGCAACTTTTTTTCATTCAGAAATACATTACTGATATCTTCCATGTCAGTATAGGCAGAGCCACTTCTAAATATGTCTAATAATTTAAGTATTCCCCTACTGAAGGACAGTTAGGAATTTGGCAATTAAGAATGCTGCAATGAACAACTATGTAAATATATCCTTAATCTCATGAGTTTGTGGTATAGGTTTATAGAGGTCATTGAAACCATATGCCCATTTTAAAATTTGATAAACATTGCCAAATTGTTTGTAATGGGGTTATCAATTCACACTCTTGCCAAGTATTTGGGAGTAACTGTTTTCCTGTTCCCATACCCACTCTAGGTATTATCAATTTTAAAAATGTTGGCCAACAGATAGGTAATATGTTTTCTCATTATTTTATTTTACATTTTTAATGATTTAATAGCAAGATTAAAGATTTTGTTTATAGGTCACATCTTCTCATGAATTGTCTTTATATCTTTTTTGCTGTATTTTTCAATTACTAGATCTATTTGGCTGATACGGTACAAAAGAATTTAAAATAAGGACATAGCTGAATAGGAGGAAGAAAGATTTACAAAGAGAATGCTGTGGATAAAAGGCATTTTCTAAGGGAAGAAGAGAGAAGAAAACTACCCTTTACTGCACCCCTACAAAGCACTAGGTATTGTGTTCCTCTGCACATTAGCTAATCCAAATCGACAGTTGTGAATTGGGGGCAGTGAGCACCACGATATTGTAAACTTTTATTCCTTTAGTGGCCCCCTGTGGACTTCCAGAGGGATAACAATATTCATGCTCAAGGGTCCTGTAGAGTAATTGTAGCTACCTCACTCCTGGGGCATTAAAGTAAGGCGCACAGGAACCAGAACACTTTGGTCTGCTAACCCAGTTCCAACTCATCCTCATGATCAAAATCTCACAACTTCCTTACACAGGTATACACCCATTATCTTTATAGTAGAGTAGCTGGCAAGAAAACACTGAAGAGGAAAAAAAGCAAGAATGAAGAAAACTAACGAAGAGAACATACATGGAAAAGACAGAGGGAGAACAAATATTTGGAACATGACAAAAAAAAAATTTAAAGATGCTTGATTATTTATCTACCAACAATTATTACTTTGTTTTTATAATAATTTCTTAAAATCGTTAAGTTTCAAATATCCAGAACTCAATTTATGTAGAACCTTCTATTAAATGAAAATTTTCCTGGCTTTTCTTTTATTGCATTATATGCATTATTAGTAAGCTAACTTATAGAAAAAGTGAATTGTGAAAATTTATCTCTGAAGAGAAACTAATATTGAGTGTTTATCCTCCCAAATTCACCAGCCTCTCTAATATATACTGGGTTTGAAAGAAATCAAACTCAGTCAATTACATCTCCCATATTCACATATTTTTTTACTGAACATTGTGGATTGGCGATCACAATAATTATCTGGAAAAATTTTTAGAATCCTAAATTGCCTGAGATTGTCAGACAATTTAATATTCTGTTCTTGATATAGCAGGAATCTTAATTTTAATATATTTTTAAAATAATCATAGAATTTCAAATACAAAAGTTATATCAAGCTGATTATTAACTGAAAAATTAATAACATCAACTCATTCTTTAAGCATTGCTTGTTATTAGCATTCTGTGCTATTTTAACAATTTTTTAAAGTTGTCTGGACTAAGCCAATGGTTCCCAACAATATAACAATCTAAGCAGAAATACAAAAACTAAAAACTATAGCCATAAATACAATTGTCTTTCCTGCTGACTTTTAACTTTTCTGTGCTTAGCTTTCATGAATGGCCCCTTGGCCAGCTGTGGAATGTGACTGGCATCACGATCTAGTGGTCCGGTTAAGGGAAAACTAAGGAGACCAGCCTTCTATTTCTAGGCCTGCCCTTACTCATCATTGCACCGATGATGAAAGGCAGTCAGTCCCATTCAACAGCCCTCACGATGTGCAAACTCCCAAGTCTCCTGTAAAGGAAATAAAAATTATATATACATGTCTATATTCCTGTTCAATGGGAGTCTGAAGCCTAGTTTAAAGGAAAAACATATAAATAACTCTGATACAAGGGAGCTATTTATAGGGATCGGTAAGTTAAAGAGTTTCTAATTGTTCTCAGGTGTATGATTCTTGGAAATGCCAAGATTCTTATTTAAAAAGGGAGTTTTGAATGAGATGGATTTTTCTGGCACAGTCTTTCTCCCGGTAACCCAAAAACATTCCCCAAAGAGTGTTACATTCAGTGCCTTTTTCCTGAAACTAAAGCCTAGATCTCATCTTCCAAAAACCTCTCCATGAAGGAGAATGGAAAGATGATAAGCTCTGCAGACCATGAACCCCAAAGGAAACTGTGACATGTGTTCTAGTTGTCCACATAGAAAGGGACATTTCCATTCTGCATGGCCACTGGGGTGAAGGTGCCTCTGGTCATTAGGAGCAGCCTGCAGCGGGGCTTGCACGGAACAGACGGCTATGAGCTCAGTCTACCACATTTGACTGTTGGACATTGGTAGGATTCCTGACTTAATTAGTATACATCTTCATCATACAAATATCAAATTAATTATTTTCCATGTTTATGTGGAGTCAGTAGGCAAAATTTATGCTTTAAACTCCCAACGTGACTTCATTTCACGCAGGTTCTTGGAAAAAAGTGCCTACTCCAGGCTGTTGAGGGAAGATATTTCAGAAAATATTTACTGGAGAGTATAAATTATTCATAAACTTTTGCTTATCCAAAACTCTGTAAAATAGATTTTGGAGTCATTTAACCTTTAGCACTTAAGAAATCTACAAGTTTTGCCTAATTTTGGTGTCTGCATTTGGGTTGGCCCAGAAGCCCGCATATTTAAGCATGGACCTTACTTTAGAAGAATGTTGACACTTTAAGAAATTAAGGTTACATTCATGCAATACGTACATTCATAGCCATTTTATATTGTCAAACAAATAAAACATAATTCTACTTCAGCTAATGATATACACAAACTAAACTTTTCATACTATTCCTGGTCTATGACCCTTGCAATATCCACTTTTCATTCTTCGTCCTCCTGTGCACAGTTACTTGATTTGTATTATAGAAATCCTCAACGTCATTTCCTAGTATCAAGTAACTTTTGGCACTAAAATGTTTTACTTTGTGTCTGACTCAAATTCCTCATGCTCCCATTTTGCACAATCTTTTTCTGCTCTCAGGGAAGGCAGACAACAGCTGGTCACCATCCCCTACACTAAGCTGCTTCATAAATCTCAAAACCATCATATTTTTTAGCAAGAGATGCTTTATAACAAATCCTTAAAAATCAGTTTTTGAGGATTGTTAGTAAGCCCTCAGTTTATCTAGGTCCTATCTGGAGTCAGCTGAACTTGGCAGCCTTCTCCTAGGTATAATTACAGTCTGGAGGAGAATGCAATTTGTGCAACATTCCGCTGATCTACAAGCTGACCTTGCACAGGGGCAAATTCACAGGTTGCATTAAACCCTATTAGACATGCCTAGTTTAAGGCAAAGCCTTTCCAGACCCCTGCCACATGCCAGGATTAGGGCATGCCATACATGTGCACTGTTACATGGCCTAAGGAACTCTCACAATGCCTTCGGGGGTGGGAGGAAAGGCAGGCCCATACCTCACGCTGTCTAAACCTGTACCTTGAACCAGTATACCCCAGATTATTATTATTCCTCACATATGTGGATTTAAAAAAAAAAAACACAAAAAAAAAACCTGCCTCTTTGAATAAGAATTAAGACAAAAGCGAGAAGACAGATTTGCTACACTGGAAAAACCATACCCTGACCACTCAGCTAGAAAAGATTTGCCAGGCAGACTAAGAAAGAATTCTTGCCAGGTGCAATGGGATTTTCACATCTATAGAAAAGCCATACACTGTATATCTTCTGTTTTCTGCCTGAGCTTGGCAGACAGGGCCAAAAGTAAAAATAAAAATAAATGGTTGTGAATTGCTGGCAGTATGCTCAGCCGAGTGAGTTTGGCATAGCTACAAAATTAAGAGAAACATAGAAGCCTTCTTCTTCTATGGCACTTTCCCTATCCGAAATAAAGACGATTAATTTCTACATCTACACCTTTGCGAGACACCAAACACATTCAGACCTATACCAGATCAAGCAGATATTCTATGCTTCAGCTTAGTTCTCACATTTGAACTTTCTCAGTTTTAGTCACAGGATTTCCATCTCCAGCAAAGTCTGTTTTATCATAGAGCCTGGAGAACAGGCACTATGTCTATTCAAATACAGTCACATGTGTTATCATCAATGGACATCTTCTGGTTACTTCAGGCAAATAAGTGCATGTGAAAGTTGCTACCTTTCCTGTTTGAATCAACTCCTCCTGTACCACCAAAAACAAACAAGTAAATGTAGAATCCATATATGTGGGTAGACATTTACTTTCATGACAATGACATACAGGTTGAACATCCCAAATTCAAAACTCCAAAATTCTAAAATACTAAATACTCCAAAATCTGAAACTTTTTTATTTCATCAAATTACAGGGGTACAAATATTTAGGTTACGTATATTGACTTTGCCCCACCTGAGTCAGAGCTTCAAGCATGCCCATCCCCCAGACGGTGCACACTACACCCATTAGCTGTGAATATACCCATACCTCCCGACCTTCCTGACACCAGATGAATGATGTTACTATATGTGCACAAAAGTGTTGCTCAGTTAATACCAATTTGATGGTGAGTACATGTGGTGTTTGTTTTTCCATTCTTGGAATACTTCACTTAGTAGACAGGGCTCCAGCTTTATCCAGGATAATATGAAAGGTGCTAGAACACCATTGTTTTTTGTGGCTGAGTAGAACTCCATGGTATACATATACCACATTTTATTAATCCACTCATGTATTGATGGGCACTTGGGTTGTTTCCACATCTTTGCAATTGTGAATTGTGCTGCTATAAATATTCTAGTGTAGATGGTTTTTTTATAGAATGTCTTCTTGTTCCTTTGGGTAGATGCCCAGTAACAGGATTGCTGGATCAAATGGTAGTTCTACTTTTAGCTCTTTGAGGTATCTCCATATTACTTTCTACAGAGGTTGCATTAGTTTGCAGCCCCACCAACAGTGTATTAGTGTTCCTATCTTTCCATGTCCATGCCAACATTTTATTGTTTTGGGACATTTTGATACAAGCCATTATCACTGGAGTTAAGTGATATCTCATTGTGGTTTTGATTTGCATTTCCCTGATGATTAGAGATGTTGAACACAAAATTCAAATCTTTTTAAGCACCGAAATCATGCTCAAAGGAAATGCTCATTGGAATTTTTGGATTTTGGAATTTTGAATTTGGGATGCTCAACTGTAAAATTTGAAATCTGAAATGTTTATGGTCCCAGGCATTTTAGATAAGGGATACTCAACCTGTATATCAAATATCCTCATACAGTGTACTCTCAGTTAAATAGAACATATGGGCACATGATTTGCCCTTTCTCAATAAGACTGAACATCATAGTTAAGAACATGCAGAAACTAGAAAATTTGATTCTCCAAAGTAAAAATCTAAAAAAAAACAACTTCTATTTTTGTATCTTCACACTTGCATTATTTTTTTGCTTATGCTTCACATCAACACTCACTGAATTCCACTACTTGGCAAAGCTATGGACATTAAGAGGCTGGTATAAAGCATGCCCTACTGATGGCAAGTCAGTTTGTCTCATTAACAATTCTTTACATTTTTAAGTAACAGGCTTCCAAATGGATCAAAGTATTTTCATAATGCCTATTGCATTTATCTTTAAAACATTCTTGTGGACTGGGTCAGAAGACAGGTAGAATCCCATGTTAAAGATGTAGAAATTGATGCACCTATCCACAGGGCTATAAGCTCTGATGAGTGAGCTGATAATTTATTCTGGATACCTCCAAATCATAAATATAAATTAGTATGGGGGGATCTAAATTTTGGCTGGATTAGAGAGCAGTATCTTCTTGGGATGAGAGACAGAATATCAGGGGACCCTTAGGTTTAATTTTCATTCTCATTTAATTGCCACCCATTCACATATCCCCAAATCAAAAATTCTTGTTTTATAAATAGAAATCTAATTTGGAAAATTGTGTGAGAATTTTCCTATGGAAAGAAATTCTAAGAAGTGACACAAGATGATGCAAGGCAATCAGGCATGGTAGCCCATCAGATACAGGTCTTCACTCACTCACTCACTCACTCACACACACACACACACACACAATCATGGGAGAAAGCTACTGACACAATTCCACTTTAGCTATAAAGTGGCTATTCTGGTGCCATCCCTGCCATTTCTAATATGGCAGTGACTGGAGATGGGACAGGTAAGCAATGGCTCCTCCCAACCAACCCCAGGAGGGAGTGCCTGCAGGAGGGGGAGGCCAGCACTGGAGTTGACAGTCATCTTGCTTTCTCTCGTTGGAGAGAATGAGCACTTTCTTGAAAACATGCAATTATTTCTTGGCAAGTGCCCAGGAAAAGGAATGCTGACTCAGGTTCCTTCCTTGTTCCCCTTCTTCTCCTGTGCTCCAAATCCACTCTTTGGCATCACACCCAGAGGAGCTGGTTGGCTGGCACCCTGGTGCCATATTATGAAATGTCATCTGACTTGGTGCAAACAGCCCTCACTGCTGATGGCCAGCATGGCCTGGAATGCTTCAGGATAGAGGCCTCTGTCAACTAGCCTGATAATACCACTAAAATAAGCTTTCCACACACAGCCTGATAATCTGTCCCATTAAATATTTCAAGGAAAACTAAGCTTCACTGTTCTGTCAAACTGTTAGGTCTGAATCTCTTCCATGGCCTTATTTTTAGGGACACATAAAATTGCTCAGATGAAGTTTACTTTAAGGATTTAGGCTCTTCACCAAGAAATGTGAAAAGGCAAATTGTCACCCTGTCCTGAGTCTGGGAACATATTTGGCATCCAAGCCCTGTTCTGATGAGACAGAAAAACCTTTTTATTGACTTTCAGGCTGACAAATTCCATTCAGAAAGCAAATGTAGGGGAGGCCACAGCAGGTGAAGGCTCTGGCTGGGCGTGGGGTACGGGCTAGGGCTGTGTGCAGGAGGTACTTCTGATGGCTTTGGAGCTTTTCTTTAATGTGAAAAACCCCAAAGTAAAATCACATGCATTTTCTCATTGCTCATGGAGTCTTGGGAGAGGAAATAACCAGGAGACATCCATGCATTCATTGCGCTGTCTTCATGAAGCTCTTTGGAACCAGAGCTACCAAAGCATGGCCGTGCTAACAGCTTGATTTTGGACTTCTGGACTCCAGATCCAGAAGACAATGTTTGTTTTCTTAAGTCACCAGTTTGTGATGGTTTGTTGAGTCAGTCGTAGAAAACTAATACAGGGCCTGATATTTTTATATTTCTAATAATCTTCCAGGTGATTCTTATGCTGCTGATTCACAGACCACATTTTGAGTAGTAAGGTAATTGCAAATGAATGTGTTATTTTAATCCCTATCACTGGAATGTAGCATCGTATATATGATGTATGTTTATATATGTATATATATATATATATGTTTATATAATGTATGTATGTTATACATGTATAGATATGTATGTATGTTTATATAATTCCTGCTAACTGGCTGGAAATGTGTGTCTTTCTCTATCAATCTCCATGGATTCCTCTCTTAAAGCTATTTACTCAGTCAATAAGGATTCAAATAACTTCCTCATATAAGGCCAATCCTAAATACACAGAGAGCCATAATGCCCTCCTAAAACCTCAAATAGCCAAGTTTGCATGACTTTGGACTTCCTGTCTTGTCTATATAATTTCTCATCTAATATTAAAAACTTCAACCTACTCTCATATACATACATCCTTGGTGAGTCAAGTAGGGATTTTTCTTTCCAAAATTCAGAGTGTTAGGCTTTTGAAAAGAACACATGCTAATAATTACTCCAAGCTGGTTAGAGATAATGGGCAACAGAAAAGTTATTATCTTCAATGTCACTGTATTTCTTTGATATGATAATCATTGCGTTCAAGATATCAGAAATGATGGATGGCCTTTGATTTAGACTGTATCCATGATGCAAATTACCTGGCTCTTTCCCACTCCTGCTTGGAAGGGGAAGACCTAGCAACAGTGAGCATTCCTAGCTTCAGGGCCTTGAGCCATCAGATGGCAAAATCTGAGACAGAAAATCAAAGGGAAACAAACGCTTCCTCCTGTAAAGATACCTACAGCAACTTTATATTTTCCTTTTGCAGACGTACTTCACCTACAATGGCCTCTCACATAGTCTTAATTTGCCACCATTGCCATACTGTACAGTGTTTGCAATGCAAGTCATTCTACTGTTAATTTTCTAGCTAACAACTATAAGTACCACATTGCTTCTAGTAGGCTCGCTGAGTTCATTTCATAATCATAAAATGATGATTCCAGAAAATGGCAGTGAGAAAAGAAAGAGGACATAGTACTGTATTTTAGTACTTATTTTAGAATTGCTATAAGATTCTATTAGGATTTTCAGTATATATTCTAGCACATTCACCTAATAATTGGTCTTATTCTCCTTACTCTCACAGCACATGCTATAATCTATCCTTCGGTCTTCCATGTAGAGTAACATAGTGATCCAAGATATCTACTCACCACCACCCATAAAGGGTGAGCACCTACATCCATCGTGACTAGAATCATAAATCCATGTTGTCCCGACCCGCGGAACCAGTTATTCGTGGGTACCTGGGAGGAGGGAGTGGGAAATGGGAAAGGCAAGACACAAGAAATGGAGACAAGACAGGAGTCTGATCAAGTCTCGTTTA
>CAUYSK010113002.1:0-10036 GCA_963575035.1 Avahi laniger | reverse complement strand
CCGGGCACGGTGGCGCATGCCTGTAGTCCCAGCTACTTGGGAGGCTGAGGCAGTAGGATTGCTTGAGCCCAGGAGTCTGAGGTTGCTGTGAGCTAGGCTGATGCTATGGCACTCATTCTAGCCTGGGCAACAAAGTGAGATTCTGTCTCAAAAAAAAAAAAGAAGCTCATAGTCTGGTAGGGGAGAAAAATATATGCATGAATAATTAGAAAATGGTGTGATAAGAGAAATACACTCTGGGGAGGGGCACAGAGGAGGAAATGATCAGCGACATCGAGGAAGCCTTCCAGGAGGGTGTCGCTTTAGCTGGATCTTGGAAGATGAGTAGGAGTTCAACAGGCAGATGAAGGGACATTCTAGGCAAAGGGCAAGCTCTACGCAAAGGCACAGAGGTAGAAATAAATTGGTATTTCAAAGGAAGTAGTTCAGTGTAGCTGGAGTGTAAGCATGCAGAGAAGAGCCACAGGCTGAGATGGGAAAGTAGGTAGGGTCAGATCATAAAGGACCTTGAATGCTACACTAAGGAGTCTGGACTTGATCCTACAGGCCAAAAGGAGCCATTGAAGGGAGTTAAGGAAGGAGTGAGACATGATTGGAGTTGCAGTTTAGAAATATCACTCTCAAAACAATGTGGATTAATAAAAGAATCAGGAAAACTAGCTAGGAAGCTATTGCAGAAATCTGAAAGAAAGGACGAGGACAGGTCTGAGCTAGAACAATGGAAGCAGTGGAGATGAAGAGGAAGAGACCAAAAAAGAGTGAAGAGGTCGGTGGGGAAGGTGAGCTGGGAAGGCCATCAGCTCTCCACCTGCTTGCTGTGAAATTCCAGCTGGGACTTAGACCAGCCCTCCCCCTGGCTGTGCGCAAGGAACTGCCCTGTTACAGGGCCCTGGGTCCCCAAGCCCCACAGGTTTGCCTCAGATGAATTCTAGGAAAAGGTAGATCTTCCAGTCTTTCCCGTCTTTTCTCAGCTGATTCCAAGCCCCAGATCAATGGAGATCCCTTCAGCCCAGCTGTTTCCTGTCCTTGGGTCTGACATTGGAGCTTTTTGCTCTATACACAATGAGGAAGCTACTGGCAGAATCTCAGATCTCCAAGACAGAGAGTGTTGTTGAGTATGAATAGATCAAAAAGTGTAATCTTGAAATATCTGCCAGGACTCCTATCCTGGCTTAGTTTGGGGCTTGGTACCATGCTAGGGGAGTAAGCCAGCAAAGGAGTAAGGGCAGGTGAGAAGGAAACTCCCTAAATGGTGGTAAGAGTGCCTCAATTTTTTGCCCAAGTCCCTCCTCAATGCCCATCAGGCTGCCAGCTCCCAGAATTCTGGACTTTCCTCTTTAGATACTCTTGCTCTCTGTCCTGGGTGAGCCCGAGTGGAGGAGGAGACCTAACCCTCCTTGTCTCCATACCTTCTCCATTCTCAGGGCCAGGGGCTGGATGGGTACCTATTTGCCCCTGCAGACCCACACGCCACCCTTCTCCATCCTGTTTTGTGCCCTGGAAGCTGACTTCTGTCGACTGCCTCAGGCAAGCTCCCTTACTGTCGGGATTCCTATGGGGTTCAACACGTGGAGGACATCAGACGGTGGGAGGAGAGCAGCAGTTGGGGTGCATATTGCCCTGGCTCCTTCTCTGCCAGCCACAGTTAGCTTCCTCTACTGAAAGTCACAGTTCCTACTGCAGCCATGTCATAGCCATGGTTCTGACACGTGCCCCTTCAGTCCCAGGGGTGGTGACAGCAGCTAGCTCTGGAGTACCTCACCTTCTCTTTGTAAACAGTCCCTTCAACTTTCTTCAGTTACCCCATTCGTGGGCCTCTGCTTCTTGCAAGAACCCTCACTAGTGTGGCAGGCATCCTCAGAGATGTGACACTAGCTGGACATAGATTTGTTCTAGAAAGTTCTATTTCATTCCAGCCTACTTTGTCTACCATGAGTCTTACAATACTGTATTAGCAAATGCCTCTTCCTGCTGGATTGATGGGCAGACTGTAGAGAAACCAACAGAAATCTAATTCCATCCCCTTGGCTTAGGTAGCAGCTTATAGCTCTGCTTAGGGGTTCATTTCTATTGCTTTGCAGACAGAACAGTGGCTAAAAAGAAGTTATCTCATTTTCAGTGAGAGAGAAATTGCAACTCAGAGAATGTCACGACTGGGTAGCTGGATGGCACAGAGCATTCATTCACTCATTCTTATACTCAGCAAATATTTGTGGTGCACTCACCACGTTCAGGATACTATGCTGGGCACCGCCGATACAACAAACAGTAAAAATGTAATCCTGGTCTCATTAAGTGCACAATTTTGTTGGAGAAAGGTGAATAAGCAGGCAATGATAATAACATAAGCTTGTTAGAGGGGTGAGTATGGGGAGATGCGGAAATACCCAAAAGTGGCACCTGTCCTCATCTTGAGAGGTGGACAGAGAAGGATTCCCAGAGGAAGTGCATCTAAGGCTTAAGCTAAGGTCTGGAGGAAGACTTGGAGTTGACAGGGTTAGGAGGAAGAGGGAAGGAGAGAGACGGAGGAGGAAGGAACAGCTTGTGCAAAGACATGGAGTTGGAATGTGGTGCTTTGGTAAACAAAAAGTCACTCAGCATGGCTGGAATTTGTAGCTCAAAGGGGAAAGTGGTGAGAGATTAGGTTAGAAAAGTGGTAGAGATCAAATTATATATGGCCTCTGTGAAGATCAAATCATATATGGCCTGTGTGAAGAAGTGCAGACTTTGTTCTGAGGGCAACCGGGAGCCACTGGTGTTTTGAAGTGGGGAAGGGATATGGTCAGATTCGTATTAAGCAGCTGGCTGCAGTGTAACAAATGGACTGGAAGAGGCAAGACAGGAGGAGGGAGACATTGCAGAGGCTGATACAGTACCTGGACTAGGACAGGGAGACTTGGTAGAACATGGATCTTGGGGACAGTGAAGAAGACAGGAGAGTCAGGGACCGCTCCCACTTCCAACTTGGCTGATTAGGGAGATGAGAAGCAAATGAAGAGGATGAGGAGCAGCAGGTCGAAGGTGAGGAGCTTCATTTTCATTCATCAGGATATGATGAGATGGACATGTCTGAGAACAGCCTGAATGAGGCTAGTTACCAGGATCCGGAGTTTCCGTGTTCACAGTTTCTGAGCCTGCTACCAGAGATCCTTTCTCTGAGATAGTCTAGGATAAGGTTTATCAGAGCCAATCAAGTAGCCTCCATACGTCCTGTTTCAATAGCCTGCTGTCTATGCTTTGATGGCATCTCCCAGGCACCAGAAGGGCAATGGCTTCCAGTGGCACACATCAAACCACTTCCAGCTCGGAGTCAGGCCCTCGGAGGAGGTGGCTGCCAACCATCTCCCATGAGGAGGTTAAAATGGGGTATGTGTTAGGAGGAGACGAGATGTAAGGCTTGGCTCGTGGGATTGTCAGCTTGTGGAGCTCTCCTGTGTGCAGTAGGCAAGTGCGGGAGCAGGACCAAAGGATTCTGAACAGAGAAGTAACGCGGTAAAACTGTAATCTTAGGATGCATAAACTGGAGGTGATGTGCAAGGTGAACCAGAGGTAAGGAGACCAATGGGACGTTGCTACAGTAATGCAGAAAGTTTCTTTTTTTTTTTTTTTTGTCAGCTAATCATATTAGTAAAGATTTAAAAATTGATAATGTGGATGATGCTTAAGAAAATGGGTATAATCATTCACTGATGATGAGATTGTGAATTGGTATAACCTTTCTTAGAAAGTAGTCTATCAATATGTATCAACAGCTTTTTAAAAGTTCATACCTTTTGGCCCAATAATTTCTTTTTTTTCTTTTTTGAGACAGAGTCTCACTCTTTTGCCCGGGCTAGAGTGAGTGCCATAGCGTCAGCCTAGCTCACAGCAACCTCACACTCCTGGGCTCAAGTGATCCTCCTGCCTCAGCCTCCCGAGTAGCTGGGACTACAGGCATACGCCACCGTGCCCGGCTAATTTTTTCTATATATTTTTAGTTGTTCAATTAATTTCTTTCTATTTTTAGTAGAGACGGGCTCTTGCTCAGGCTGGTTTCAAACTCCTGAGCTCTTGCTCAGGCTGGTTTCAAACTCCTGAGCTCAAACAATCCGCCCGCCTCGGCCTCCCAGAGAGCTAGGATTACAGGCGTGAGCCACCGCGCCCGGCACTGTTGTCCTTTTTACAGGCAATTATTTTCTGTTTCTGCTTGGAGGATTTTGGGACTTTTGTCTTCATTTTGGTTGCTCAGAAATTTCTCTACAATGTTTCTAGAAGGTGGGATTGAGCTTTGTTGTTGTTATTGTTTCAAGCTGTGTTCACTTTCCGATTAAAGTGTAACATACATAAAGCATGTTAAGATATAGCTTCAGGTCCACACTCCTGTAACCAGTATTACGTCCGTGAGATCCATCCACGTTTTACAGCGCAGGTTTTGTTACTATTCTGGCACGGTGAGGCCCACAGATCAGGAGACGACTACCATCAAAATGGTGGCTTGTTACGCACAGTCCCAGAGGTGAGGGCATGCCACACCACGCAGGGCCCTGTGGGAAGCTCCAGGGTCCGGCAGAAGGCAGGGGGCTGAGGGAAAATGTGGGGAAGAGCCTTGATTGTGGTTTCTGTGGAAGGAATGGGTGAGGCAGGATAAGGACGCTTAGGATTGGCTGGTTTGAGGAATTTCAGCTGTAGGAGCTGCCTGGAGTTGCCCAGCACCTGGCCGCAGGTGGCCAGCACAGGAGAATATTGGACTCGAGTGTGACAGCCCAGTAGAGGCGGTGGTGGGGCACGAGCTCTCGAGTGGCGAATTTGCTCTCAAGCTAGTCACCTGCTATCTCTAGGAATTGGCTAGCCCTGGGATGGGTAGTCTCTCCAGGGTCAGCAAGGCCCCGGATGTCACAGATAACCAAGCAGCATGATTCCTATAATTGGCCCTATGATGCTTTGACATTGCATAATATTAAGGAAACTTTGGGTGATGATAGAGGAGACTTTTAGAGAGTAGGGCATAAGTTGCCTGAACAGCGTGGAACATTTCATCTTGACAGTAGAAAGAGTGATGAAGGAGAAGTATAAGGAGCCCTTGTGGGACGGCTCATAACCGAGTCCCCACAGGTGCACAATAATACCTTGGTGTGTCTGGGTCAGAGTGGAAGGTCCAGCAGGTCTGTTCTTGGAGGATATGAACTCGCAGTTCAGTACAGTGTACGTAAAGACTAATGGTATTTGTGCAACCAAGGAGAGGGGTGGCTGTGGGGGTCGTGGTGGCAGCTGGATGAGGAGAGTGGGAAAGGCCCTGGGGAGTGGGTGGTCCTCTCCCCAGAGGTGCAGGGGGGCTGAGATGAGACCGGTGCCTCGTGGAGAAGTGGTAATCTCCATTCCCTTCTGGGCTGGCACAGATCCCAGTAACCCCTGTTAGATTCCTCCTTAGGCCTGGGCGTGTAGGGGCGTAGGCTCGGCGGAAAGCAGGGAATGTACCCGAAGGAACAGACGAGGAGCTCAGGAACCGGAATAGGAGCCCCGCTACCACGGGAAGCAAGCCGTACGCGTCTGAGTCCACTTTGTGCCTTGGGAGAGGCAGCCCAGGGTGCTGCTGGGCACAGGTTTCAGTGTCTGGGGTGGAGTCGTCACCAACGGTGGGGTCCTGGGTCACGGCCATGGCATGTGAGGTGGTGTCACCTCCAGAAGCAAGCTCCCGGCCAGGGCTGTGTCGTCTGGGGTGTGAGACTGGGGAATCCTTTCTGGGTGGCCCCTCGGGCTGCTGTGGAGCTTGTCCCTGTGGCTGTGTGGTGTGACAGGCCAGGTGCAGCTCCATCTGGCCAGCTGTTGCTGGCCTGCTGCTTCAGTTGCTGGTTTGATCGGTGACAGGAAATCTGGAAAGGTCTGTGGGTTGTTGCAGAGCCAAACTCGATGGCCTGCGGGCACCAGCATTGTCATGCCTGCTTGGAACAGTGGCTTAAGTGGGGGGCTTGGGCCTCTGGGTCACGGAGCAATGAAAGCCCCCAGACCAACAGGAAGCAGGCTGGCGTCAGCAGGACGGCACACAGCGCCAGACGGGCTTCTATCCATGTGTGTGCACGTTTGGGCTCAAATGGGTCCCCTGTCAGATGAGCAGCTGGCTGGCCGGTGGGACAGTCTGTGTTGAAGGGTCTCAAAAGGACACGTGCCCTTGATCTGCCCTCCAGCCCTTATGGGATGGGGGCAAGATCAAAAACTTATAACAATACGGGAGACATTATTAAGCAGCCTCCTATTTTGTGAGTGAGTCTTTGTACGCAGAGGTGAGATGTCTCCTCCTTTAAATACACGAAAGGGCAATGAGAAAGTTTTTAAAAATTGGTGGGAGGTGAGAGTTTGCCAAGGGACCTCGAACTGAGAGTGATTAAGGCCTGGGGCAAGATAAAGGTCCGCTTAGGGATCACTTGTGGTCTGGACTTTGACAGGACTCGCTGGAGGAGACGATCATCTCTCTCAGTTGAAGCAGCTACCCGGGCCTGTCGGCGAGACGACTGTGCATTGGACGCCTCTTCCGAGAGCCCCGCGTTGTGTATTCTAGGAAGTGAATTGTGTGCCTTGGTCACTGTCAGAGTGTCTGTGGCTCTGAGGGGGTAAGGAGTGACCTGGCAAGGCCTTCAGGTATGCGGAGACACGTGTGACTTTGATTCGTAGGTGGGTATCTGTGAGGCAAGACAGTCCCAGAGTTCTTTACCCTGAATAGTTTGTACCAAATGTGAAGATGGGCCATCTGCTGGCCAGACATCCAGTACTAAGGTGGCTGCCTCAAGTTTGGCCAGTTGTGCGGGCCCCGGGGTCCTGGGCTCCGTTATTCGTAGGAGGGTTGGCAGTGCTGTTCCCACAGTCTCTGTTTGCTCAGGTAACCCCAAGGCCGTTCCCTCCCGTGAGGGGAATATGCTCCGTCTGTCTCCAGGAGGGCTTGGTAGCCACAGCGAGCTTGTGGGGTGCTGCTCCCGTGACCCCATGCGTAGCGAGCAGCTGGGTGCGGGGTCACAGGCTCAGGGGCCGGGAGGCCTCTGTTTCCAGGAGAGCCGAGCACCTGGCCAGCAGCTTGTTTCGATGGTGCCTCGCAAGGCCAAGAGAGATGGTTTCTTGCATCAGAAGCCCTTGGGCAACTGACGGCCACTCTGAGTGGTCCAGAGACCGCAGGGCACCCGAGAAGAAGTCGCCAAAGCCTCCACAGCACAGGAGTCTTTGGGGCACCAACACGAGTGCCTCTTGATTTTAATTTGGACAGATTTGGAGCCTTTTGTGGGAGGAACCCCATTTAAAGTTGGCCAATTTATTAGTAGCAGCATCAGTAGGATTAAGCAAAATTTGTACATGAGGAGTATGTTGCCACCAGACCCCAAAGAGAATTAGAAGATGTTGGACTTGTATGTCCTTAACAAGTGCGTCAAACAGAGGAGGAGGATGTCATCGGAGGAGGATGTCATCGACATACTGCTATGCTTGTGCTCCTGGAGACGGCGTGTGCAGGGACAAGCTTGTCTGCAGAGACTGTGTGTGGTGGCAGAGCTGTGGAGGTCCCCGTGGGTAGCCTGGTGTGGCCGTGCCGTGTCCCTTGGAGGTGAAGGCAGACCGCGGCTGAGGCTGTTGGAGTAGGCACTGAATAGGACGCGTTAGCCAAGTCCGCCGGAGCGGAATACTTACTCGTTGCCTGGGTAGAGTCGGTCATCATGATAACATTGGACCTTGGGCACGGGGGCCTTAAAGGGTGGACCCACAGCATCAAGGCTGCAGTGATCCACCCCAGGAGCCCTTTGTTATTCCAGATTGAAGAACAGGCAAAATCAGGCCATTAAATGAGAAGCCAGGGGAACAGTCACCTCTTTATTAGGTAGCTTTTATGTAACAAGTTTTGCTCCTGAAGGCCCTGATTCAACTTATATTGGGCCATATTAACTATTTTAACTGGGGGTCCGTGGCCCATGGCCCATTAGCACCAAAGACTTACTTTACTTTTAATTTATTATCCGTTGCGTTGGAGCGTCTGTGCCCAGCGCGGGCTGTTTTAAGGCATGGGCGCTGAGCCTGCAGGAATTTAAGGCTGCCATTAAAGCGAGGTGTTGTCTATTTTTCCGCTATTTTAAGTTACTTCCCTAAGATTATAGGGGTGCAATGTTTAAATTCAGTGGGATCCCCAGGTGTAACGATAATTCGAACCCCAGGACGGATCAAGTCCAAGGAGTTTTGTCAATCAGTGCATTTTAGCACATGATAAAGTCCATTTAGAAGCCGTGTTGTAGACACAAAAGCCAGTTGGTGCCTTTTAATCTTTTCGTTATGGGAATCCTTTCAGTATATACGTTGTGTTATATGTTTGTTATATGTGTAATTTGCCATATTTATTTCTAGGCAAACATTTTAGACCCCCCACCTTTTTCCATTTTAGGCTTTCAGCCGCCAAGCCCCAGGTTTTGACTTTCGTCTCAGGCTGGCAGGACGAGGGGCGGAGGGAAGGCGCCTCGCCCTGGGGCAGCCCCGCCGCAGCAGCACTGGGCCTTTCCTCCGCTGTTTTCTTCTCCTTATTTCTTCTTTAAAATCAACATCTGTTAGCATGGCTTGTGTCTCTAGGTGAGTAACAATTTTCCCTTTTTTTGTTTCTTTCTTTTTTCCCTGTCCCTTACCATTCTCTCTCACTCTTTTCTTTCCTTTTAGGTGCTGATCAGATAAAGTCCCTATCAGATAAAGTCCCAGGGGCCCTATCGTTAGGTGGTGGCCTCCCTCTCCAGGGTGTCCTAACTGCCCTCTGGGGGGTCTGGACTCACTTCCAGGAGAGTGACAGTGGCCTCATCAGCACTGGCGAGGCTCAGAGGCCCTCCGGGAACCGGCGGTGCTCATATGTGCGCACTTTCCCCTCCTAAATCTCTTGTGCATCTGCCTCAGGGGTCTCAGGCGGGGCACGGATAACGTGCTCTCTCCCCCTTTTCTTTTGCATTAAACATTGTGCTTCTGGTCCCCATCGGTGGGATGCGTCACAAGGTCCTCCAGGGGGAGAGGAGCTCTCCCTCCTCCCTCGGGGCAGGCTGAAAAGACGGGAACACAGCAACTCCATAGGCCCCCACAGTGTCCATCAGAGGGACAGGCCACTTCTCTTTGCTTCGATGGGAGTGCAGTCACACCCCACTCCTCTGGAGGTGCCTTCGTAAACTCGGCTCATCAGCTTGGAACCTACGCAAGTAACAGCTCAGACTGGCCGGCCCACTTCTGAGTTCTGAACAGGAAGGCACCCAGCAAGTGCAGACAGCAGTCGTGCCAAGCAGCACAAGTGCAGGCCAGCAGGGGGTGGCACCTCCCCAGTTCCATGGCTGTCTGGTGGAACCAGTCAGTAAGCCAAGAGCAGTGGCACGCCATCTCCTTCCACCCCGCTCCTGTGCCAGCTATTTTAAAATGCAGGTTTTATCATCATTCAGGTGTAGAGAGGTTGTAGATCGGGAGAGGACTGCCATTGAAAGGACAGTTTGTCACTCACAGCTCCCAAGAGAAAGGCACCCGCCATGCCGGGGGTGGGGGCAGAGGGAGTGGGGGGAAAGTGTGAGCTGGAGCCTTCACTGGGTTTCTGTGGGCAGGAACAGTCAGGGCAGGGTAAGCAGGCTTGGCATTGGCTCGTTTGAATACTTTCAGGGCTCCGGGACGGAGGGGCTGTCCTGAGTCACCTGTTACCTGGCCCTGGCATGATTAGGCTGAGGGAATGTTGGTCCTGAGTGTGAGAGCCCCAGAGAGGAGGTGGGGGGCGTGGGCTCTGGACTGGTTTGTTTGCATCTGAAAAGGAATTGGCTAGTCCCGGGAGGGGCAGTCTCTGCGGGGTCTACTAGGCCCCAAAAAGTGGAAGCATCAGAATTACAGAAAATAAAAACGTGGGTGTGAGTACCAGTGACTCCTCCTCTACTGCTGCCCGCTTGCCGAGTTTGCACATAGCACGGCCGGCCGGCCGTCCTCCTGTGGCGGGACACTGCAGCCATCTCCGGGCTGTGGCTCTCACCAACAAAGCTGCCACGACTCTTCTTGCACGTGCCTTTTGGTGGATACACACGTTCATTTC
>CAUYSK010112999.1:0-46026 GCA_963575035.1 Avahi laniger | reverse complement strand
CCCCGTCTCTACTAAAAAGAGAAAGAAATTAATTGGACAACTAAAAATATATAGGAAAAAAAAATTAGCCGGGGATGGTGGCACATGCCTGTAGTTTCAGCTAGTCGGGGGCCTGAGGCAGGAGGATCACTTGAGCCCAGGAGTCTGAGGTTGCTGTGAGCTAGGCTGACGCCATGGCACTCACTCTAGCTTGGGCAAAAGAGTGAGACTCTGTCTCAAAAAAAAAAAACAAAAAAAAACTCAAACCATAACACCTAGTTAATTCTATATGTGATATAAATATTTTAAGTTGCTATATAATACAGATACCATGTTTAGGCTTTACTGTGCATAACTTAAGTCCAAACTTCTGTAGTTTTTTTTTTAACAAGATGTTGGAAGTTCATAGTAAATGAATGATAAAAGTTCATCTGAATTTTTTGTGTGTTTATACTAGATCATGCTTTACGATTATGGAATATCCAAACGGACACTCTGGTGGCAATATTTGGAGGCGTAGAAGGGCACAGAGATGAAGTTCTAAGTGCTGTAAGTTGAAAGCTGCAGGGCAGTGATTTAGGTTTACATAGCTATGAACAGTCCCATGGAACTCCATGTAAGAAAGCATATGTTTGTTTTATACAGCCTGTCAGGCAGACATTTCATTTATGTTTGACATGTAAAATTTTAATCTTACATATGAAGAAATAAAGCAAGTAAAGGCTATTTTTTGTATTTGTTTTCTTAATTACCTGCACAAATACTATGAACTTGTTCCTTTTCTAATATAAAACCACTAAGTTAATGTTTGTTTTACTGTTTCTCAGTTGTTAAAGGAAAAAATTAAACTACTTAGCCATTAACAAACTTTTTCATCTTTTCTTTGAAGTTGAAACATAAGTTACTCACTTTTAGGAAGTGGTTTATTGTGCTCCTACTGAGTTTTATATAACTTGTTTCTAACTCTTCTCTTTGAGTGGCGTGATATTATAAAACACCAATGGTTGGTTGAAATACTGTCTTTCTATTGATGTATTATAATCCATTGATCTATTACAATATGATACAAGTGTTTTCACTAAGATTTCAGATTTTTACATTATTTTAGCTTTATTTATATTCCATGTATAGCTCCCTTGATTCCTTTAGAAATTTTCTACCTCTTTGTTTCTTTTTTATTTAACTATGTAAAGGGGTGCATATTTTGAAGCATGTAGCATATTAATTGGAGGCACTAAAATATTCCTTTAGATGGGGTTTGTATGCATTTTCGAGAATCATACCTAACTTGGGATACCCTGTCAACTTGGATTTTTCTAGAAGTTGCAGTAGCATTCTATATCTTGCTTTATGCATGTAAAAGCCAAGTGTACTATCCTTTATTAAGAACTCTAAATTAGAACTACTGACTCTGAGGATGTTTTGTTGCTGTTGACAGTGAGGTAATTAGAAATAATGTACTTGTGAATTCAATAAACATAAGTCTAAAGTTCTCAGACTCTTATAAATCACTGCTGATAATTAATTGGAGGGTTGGATTAACACATAATACCTAGGTTAATAGGGAAAATATCCTTTAACAGAACTCTCTACTGTTATTTCTTAGAATGAAAACAAGAGACAGTGTATATCTCTTCTACTTGACACAGGAGTTTGCTGCTAGGACGATAGATGCGTGAGATTTTCATTAACTTATTGTGTGCCTTACATTAAATTAAATAGCATCTCTGGGCTTCAGTTTCCACCTGTGAAATAAGATTAATCTGTTAGATACCTATCAAAAATTCTAAACAGCAAATGAAGAAGTTAAAATTTGTTATTTTCTTCATTAGACCTTTTTATATATTTAAAAAGTGATCTCTAAAACCAATGTAAGTGTTTTGACTTAGAAGTACAGATAAAGTTAAATTTCAGCTGTTTATGGTTCATGTGTTTTTCACATATAGAGGTCATTTTCATTGCTTGATCAGGATTGGACAGGAAGAGTAATGTAACTATTCAGCTTTTTGTGTCATCAGATAATTATTCTACCTTAGTGTTTGATTTACCTTCAAAATAAAGCAAAAGAAATATTTAAAGATAATTGAATAGATAAGACTAAGTTCAAGTAATTTATTTTCTTGCCTTCCATATTGTAAAAGCTCATACTCTGGTGACAAACCAATTAAAACTGTAAATTCTTGACAGTAGTAAACTCTGATTTATAGCTTACATAGATAAAACCTAAAATGTAGTTAGTATTGTGGTTTAAAATACAATTTTCACTATATTACATGAGATGAAAATGGGATAAATACAATTTGGGACTATAATTTATATACTTAAAATTTTCTGTTTTATATACAGGATTATGATCTTTTGGGTGAAAAAATAATGTCTTGTGGTATGGATCACTCTCTTAAACTTTGGAGGATCAATTCAAAGAGAATGATGAATGCAATTAAGGAATCTTACGATTATAACCCAAATAAAACTAACAGGTAACAATTGTAGTATTCAAAACAATTTGCTATGTTGTGCTGTTGAATACTTTTAAATCACTTAAACTTATGGAATAAAGAAAGTAAAGGACACAATAGAATAATGTTGTATTAAGATTTGTTAACAGTGTAAATTCTAATTCAAGATGGTGAATGACAATTTCAAAAAATGGGGTTCTTGGCCAGGCATAGTGGTTCACACCCCTATAATACCAGCACTTTGGGAGGCTGAGGCAGGAGGATCACTTGAGGCCAAGAGTTTGGGACCATCCTGAGCAACACAGTGAGACCCCATCTCTACAAAAAAAGGAAATAATAAGCTGGGTGTGGTGGCATGTTCTTATTACTCGGGTAGCGGGATCACTTGAGCCCGAGGGTTCGATCGAGGCTGCAGTGAGCTGTGATTGTGCCACTGTACTCTAGTTTGGGTGATAGAATGAGACCTCATCTCAAAAAAAGGGAAGGGGTTCTTATTGCTGATTCATGATAATATTAATGCTTTCCTCTAAATGATGCTCATTTCATAATGGAGAAAATTCACATGCAGGAGCCTTGTTTTATGATACTATAGGTTGGGGAATTTTTTAGTTTTCTTAATAATTTTTGGAATGTCTCAATTAGTGTAATAACTGTCTCTACAATCTTATGAGGCTGTCATTAACACTTTCACTATAAACATCGTATGTCTGCATATGTTAACTTTGTTGGCATTTTTGTTTTAGCAGAGAGGCAGAGTTTATTTCCTGGTTATCAAGCTAGATTATTAATAGATTGTGAGTTAAATTTGTAAGCATTAGTGAATACTTCAGTGCACTAACATTCGTTAGACCTCTATGGCCTCTAAGGATTATTACAACTTGGAAGATTTCTCCTTTAAAACACCAGGGGCTAGTACAATGTTAAATTTATATTTTTTAATTATTTTTTAGGTCTCTGGAATAAATACAAATTATATTTCACAGTTTACAAAAAATAACATTGAGTTGTGCTAATCTTCTCCTTGAGAGAGGTTTAGTTATAAGATTATAATATTTACTTGGCTACAAAACAATTAACATAATTACAGCAGATTTAGGAATTTATATTAGATCATTAATAACATTTTAATGTTTTAATAAACAAGATCCCAGAATTTGAATTAGAAGGGTTGTTCGAGATGATGCAGCCCAGTGTGCTTTTTACATGTGAGGAAAAGGTAAATAGAGAACATATGAATTTCTTAAAACAACTAATTCATGGCATATTCTACAGTTATTTCTAATTAAAAACTGAATCACTTACTAGATTAGACATGTTAGGTGTAGTATTCAATCACTCCAAAATTAGTGGCAGCTTGTCTTGCTTATTGTCTTCTCACAAATATATTTAAGGAAAAAATGGTGCCACATTTTGGTTTCCTAAGTACAGAAATTATTTGGAAAATTGCTAACTAATAAATGTGAAATTCCTGTAAGGTGTCATTTTCAGAAATTAATGCTCAAGGCAGCACTCTCATCATCTAAACTTACCTTTAGCAGACTTTGGAATGATGTTTCATTGTTTCTAAAAAGATGACTATCTTTTGCAGTATTGTAGATATGTTGACTTTCATAAACCATTAATGCTAAATTTTACAGGATTGAGTAGGTGGCTTAGTATATTTTCTATTATAAACTTAGTGATCCCCACATTCAGGTCTTTATCGTTGGTTAGGATAGCCAGAATTGAAGTGTTTATTTTTGGACTATATATAGTAAAAGACAGGAGCTGCAATTTTAATAAATGAAATATTACGGGACAATGAAGTGGAATGAGACTTTAGCTCTCAATAAACAAATAAGGTATTCAGTTATAGAGGTACACAGAGGAATTAATAGTCATACATTTTTTTCAAAGTTTTATAAATCCAAAAATGAAAAAGTGTGATTCTACAATAATTTTTTCTTTTAACTTTTTACATTTCCATTCTTCCTTCAGGCCATTTATTTCTCAGAAAATCCATTTTCCTGATTTTTCTACCAGAGACATACATAGGAATTATGTTGATTGTGTGCGATGGTTAGGCGATTTGATACTTTCTAAGGTATGGTAACTGCAGTTAAGCTATACTTCCATTGTGTGTGTGTGTGTGTGTGTGTGTGTGTGTGTGTGTGTGTGTTGGAACTTTGCAGGGAGGTTTTTGTGTAGTTTGTTAAAATGAATGGCAGATGGGAAACTGCCTTTTTTTCTGAAGTCTCACATTTTGATATATTTGGAAACTTGTTTTAGGGATAGAGCATCCTAGTGTATTAAAATTCTTTGTGCTCCAGTAAGATGAAAAATGTAGCTTACAAGGTGACAGTGTTCTCTGATATTTGATGTTATTGCAAGGTAACCAGTATCTCAAGCCAGTGGTTTGTTTTCTGTGTTTGTTACTATTTCAGTAAAATTTTATTTACCAAATCAGGTGGCTGGAGTTGGCTCATGGACTATAGTTTGCCAACCTCTGCTCTTGCATATTGATACAGCTGCTCCTCGATTTATGATGGGATTATATCCTGATAAGGCCATCATAAATTGAAAATTTCATAAGAGGAAAATGCATTTAATACACCTAACCTACCAAATATCATAGCTTAGCCTAGCCTACCTTAAATGGGCTCAAAACACTTAACATTACTCTACAATTGGGCAAAATCATCTGACACAAAGCCTATATTATAATAGTGTTGAATATCTCATGTACCACATATAGCTAGCCCAAGAAAAGATCAAAATTCAAAATTTGAAGTTTGTTAAAATTAGGGTTTCATACCATCATAAAGTCCAGAAATTGTAAGTCAAACCATCATAAATCAGGAACCATCTATGTGTGTGTATGTGTGTATATATGTATTTTTTTTTTTAGCTGATAATTTAGAGAAGTTACTCATGATGTTGTATGAACATTGAGGATTGTCAAATTTGGAGAAATTGCTGGAAATTTGGAGAAGTTTCTTTTCTTGATGTGGATTTCAGGCTACTTCACACTTTCTTAAGCAGAGCCTGATTTATTTTTTTCTTGGCCTTAATGTCTATAGTTTTATTGGTTTGTATTTTTCTTTAAACTTTTCTTCTTGAAATAATGAGATTCACAGGAAATTTCAAAGATAGTTCAGAGAGGTCCCATTTGACCTTTACCCAATTTCCCCTGTGGTTACATCTTTTGTAACTATAATATAATACCACATCTAGGAAATTGACATCAGTACAATGTGTGTGTATAGTTTTGTCATTTTATCGTGGTGAATTTTGTCATTTCAACACTGTTACAGTTTGGGACCTTTTAAGATTGTTTTATTCCATTCAGTGTAATGCCCTTGAGACTCATCCAAGTTGTTGCCTGTATCAGTAGTTCCCTTTTTTTTTTTATTGCTGAGTAGTATTCCATGGTGTGGATGTACCTCAGTTTATTTAACCATCTATTGTAGGACGTTTTGGCTGTTTCCAGTTTGGGGCTATTATAAATAAAGCTGCTAACGAACAGTTGTATACAGGTTTTTGTGTGGACTAAAAAGTTTTCATTTCTCTGGGTAAATGCCTAGGAGGGCAATTGCTGGGTCATGGTTAAGTTTGTTTAGTTTTTTAAGAAACTGCCAAACTATTTTCCAGAGTGGCCGTGCCATTTTACATTCCCACCAGCAATGTATGAGAGATCCAGTTTCTCCGAATCTTCGCCTGCATTTGGTATTGTCATTATTTTTTATTTTAGCTGTTCTGATAGGTGTGTAGTGATATCTCGTCGTGGTCTTAATTTGCATTTCCCTGATGGCTAGTGATGTTGAACATCTTTTTCACGTGCTTATTTACCATCCATATATCCTTTTCAGTGATGTCTCTTTGTATCTCTTTTGCTTATTTCTAATTGGATTGGTTTTTGTTGTTTTTTTTTTTTTTTAACTGTTGAGTTTTGAGAATTCTGAATATATTCTAAATATGAATCCTGTGTTAGATATGTAGTTTGCAGATATTTTCTTTCAGTCAGTAGCTTGTCTTTTCATCTTAATAGGGTCTTTCGCAGAGCAAATGTTTTTAATTTTTATGAAATCCAATTTAGTGGGTTTTTACAAACATTTTGTGGATCAATCATACTGTTGATGTTGTATCTAAGGATTTTTCACCAAGCCCTAGACCTTAAACATATTCTCCTGTGGCTTCTTGTAAACGTTTTATACTGCTGTGTTTTACATTAAATGGATGATCCATTTTGAGTTGATTTTTGTATAAGGTACGAGGTTTAGTTGAAGTCCTTTTTTTTCCTCTGTGGATATTCAGTAGCTGCAGCAGCATTTGTTGAAAGACTGTTCTTCCTGCATTGAATTACTTTTGCTCTTTTGTCAAAAATTGTTTGGCCATCCTTATGTGGGGCTGTTTCTGGTTTTTCCGTTCCATTCCATTCTCTGTCTCTCCACTAGTATTACATATACAGTCTTCATTATATTAGCTCTATATTATTCTTGGAATCAGGTAGATTTTTCCCACTTCATTCTTTTTTTTTATTTCAAAATTTTTTTTAGCTATTATAGTTCCTTCACCTTTCCACATAAATTTTAGAATAATCTTGTCTATATTTATAAAAAAATCTTACTGGCCTTTTTTTTCAGGGAGGGAGATTTTGATTGGAATTGTGCTAAATTGTGTTAAACCCATCTATAATTTTGAGAGGAAATAATGTCTTTTTGCCAAGTTTCCTAATCCACAGCTATGGTATAAGTCTTTTATTTAGATCTTCTTTGATTTTTATGATCAGCATTTTGAAGTTTTAGCATATGAATCCAGTTTGTGCTTTGTTAGATTTATACCTAAAGTTTTTTTTGAACAATTGTAAATGATGCTTTATTTTTTTAATTTCTATTTTTATGTGTTCATAGCTAATATGTAGACATACGGTTGATTTTTGCATATTGATCTTGAATCCTGCAACCTAACTAAACTACATATTCTTGAAGGGGTTTTTTTTGTAAATTACTTGGCAATTTTTTATGTAGACCATCATGTCATTTGCAAATAGGGATAGTTTTATTTCTTCCTTTCCGATATGTATGCCTTTTCTTTTTCTTTCCTTATTGCACTGGTGAACTTTCAGTCCTATGTTGAATAGCAATGTTAAGGACATTTTTGACTTGTCATTCAGTCTTTCAACATTAAGTATGTTAGCTGTATGTTTTTTGTAGATATTCTCTCATTTGACACGATCATGTGGTTTTTCTTCTTTATCTTTTTAAAATAGTGGATTACATTGATTGGTTTTTGAATATTGATCTAGCTTTATAATGCTGGAATAAACTCCATTTGGTCATGCTGTATAATTCTTTGTATATGTTTCTGAGTTGTGTTTGCTAATATTTTGTTAAGGATTTTTGTGTCTGTATTTATTGGTCTGAATTTTTTTTATTGTTTTTGTCTGGTTTTGTTATTAGTAATACTGGCTTCATAAAATGAATTGTCAAGTGTTTTGTCTTCTATTTTCTGGAAGAGATTGTACAAAATTAGCATTAATTCTTCTTTAAATGGTTGGTAGAATTATCCAGTTAAATCATTGGGGCCTAAAAAGTTTTGAGAGGGATTTTTAAAATTATGAATTCAATTTCCTTAATAGTTATAGGCCTGATTAACTAATAGTTATAAGGGTGATTAATTAATTCATATTAATCACTTCATATTGTGTGATTCTCAGTAGGCTGTTTAAGGAATGGGTCCATTCCATCTAAGGTAAAAATTTATGTGAACAGATTTGTTTGTAGTATTTCCTTATTAGCCTTTTGGTATCTGCTGGGTCTCTAGTGATAACCTCTATTACATTCCTGAAATTGGTAGTTTATTGTCTTTTTTTGTCAGTCTTGCTAGAGATTTTATTGATCTTGTTTCCTTGCTTTTCCTGTTTTGAATGTTACTGATATCTTCTCTTTCGTTTGCTAGGGGTTTGTTTTGCTCAACTTTTACTAGTTTCTTAAGGTGGGAGCTTAGGTTGTTGAATGAGTTCTTTTAACTTTTTTCAGAATTTGTTTTATGGCTCTGTTTTAGATAGGTTCCGTGGGATCTTGAAAATAATGTGTATTTTATTGGGTGGAATGTTCAGTAAGTGTTTATTAGATATTGTTGGTTGATGGTGTTGAATCTTATATATCCTTGTTGATTTTTTTTTTTTTTTGTCTACTGTTTTATCAGTTATTGAGAGGCAGGTGTTGAACTCTTCATCTTCAACTGTGGATTTTTCTCTTTCTTCTTTCAGTTCTGTCACATGTTTTGTAGCTCCATTCACATTTAGTATTGCTTTGTCATGGGGGGCTTGCCCCTTTTATCATTATGTAATCTTTTTTGAACCTTTTATTTCTAATCTATCTATATTGTTATATTTTAGTAAGTTTCTTGTAGATGACATACAGTTGGTTCATATTTTTTTAATCCATTCTGCCAATCTATGTTTTAGTTGGTTTATTTAGACCATTTATATTTAAGCCTTAACATCAGTTATTGCTTTAAGTCTGCCATTTTGCTTTTTTATTTCTCTCTTTAGGTTTTTTCCCCAAACTTCCTACAGGTTACATGAACACGTTTTAGAATTACATTTCCATTTATCTATAGTATTTTATTTATCTGTAATATTTGGAGTCTTTTATCTATATGTATTATAACTTACCACAGTCTACTATATATCAGCATTTTACCAATTTGAAGTTTACATCACTTTGTTTTTCTCCATTTATAATGTAATTGTCTTGTATATTTATTTTACATTTGAGAACCACATCAGATGGTATTATAATTTTTGCTTTAACCATCAAATGTAATTTAGAAAGCTCACGAGGAAAAGGAGAGTATTGCATTTACTCATTTTGCTTTTTCAATTGTTTTTCCTTATTGGTAATTCTAAGACTCCTTCTTAAGTCATTGCCTTTCTGTTTAGAAAACTTCCTGTAGCCATTCTTGTAGGGTAGGTCTTCTGGTGACAAATTCTCAATGTCTTTCTTCATCTGAGAAATGGCCTCATTTCTGCTTCATTCCTGAAGGATATAATCACTAAATACTGGCTTCACAATTATTTTCTTTCAACACTTGAAAAATGTGCTCCCTCTCTGGCCTCCATAATTTCTGATGAGAAATCTGCTGTCATTGGAATTGTTGCTCCTCTATAAGTAAGGTGTTCTTTCTGTCTTACTGCTTTTAGGATTTATTTCTTGCCTTTAGTTTTCAGATTGAGCATAAATATATTTAGTTTGAGGTTGGAGTATGATCTGACTTGATGTGGATTTCTTTGGGTTTATCTGACCTTCTTGATTCTGCAGTAGGTTTATGTTTTGGGGACATGCTTCGTTCTAGATTTAGTAAGTTTTCAGTCATTATTTGAATTCTTTTTCAGCCCTGCTCTCTTCCCTCATTTTGGGACTGTGATTTTTTTCTTTGGTCCCTGGGACTTAATCATTTTTTTTTTTAAAGTCTGTTTTCTTTTTTGTTCAGATTGGGTAATTTGTGTTGCATTACTTTTAGATTTACTGACTCTCTACCCTCTCCTCTTGGTGTTGAGCCCATCAATTGAGTTTTTTATTTTGGTTATAATAGTATTTTTCAGTTCTGAAATTTCCATTTGATTCTTGTTCTGTTTCTTTGCTGAGACTTTTGTTATAAGCATGTTTGTGTTCATTGACAGCATTTTCATGATTACTGTCTTAAATCCATGTCAGATAGTTCTGACATCTTTGTTATTTCAGTTTGGCATCTGTTGATTATCTTTTTAAAGTTGAGATTTTCTGATTCTTATTATGATCTTTGATTGAAACCTGGATATTTTGGATACTATGAGACTCTGGATCTTATTTAGATCTTCTCTTATAGCAGGCTTTCTCTGATATTTTTTTAAAAAGCTAGGGAAATGGGGAGCGCACGGCCTTGTGATTGCCAGGTACGGGTGGATGTCTGGGTTCCCCACACGATTGACTTGGTTTTGGTGGCTCATTACTGCTGGGTGGGCATGGGAGTTAAGGTTTTCCATAGGTCTCAGCTGACACCACCCTGGCTGTGAGGGACCAGGATGCCTGATTACTGCTCCCCTAGTCTCCACTGACAGACATTGTGGATAGTTCGTGGTGGCCTTACCACTGAGTGGTTAAGAACATCCTAACTGTACTAGGCCTTCTGATACCACCCCAGCCAGAGAGAGTAGGAGGGTTACCCCATAACCCCAAAGGGTGGTAGGCACTTGAGGTGCTTAGTTACAACCTGAGAATGGCTTTTGACTGGACATTTGCTGGTTCAGGTGAAGATGGGTCCACAGATTTTTTTTTCTGTAGTTTTTTTCTGTGGTGTTTGGCTGGAGTAGAGCATTTCGTCTGAAAATTTTATGTCTTGTTAGGCTGCTGCTTTATTGGTCCTTTGGCTAGAAAGAGCAGTCTCTTTTGCAGCTTTTTTTTTGTCTTCACCCATTAGCATTTCTAAGTTGCTGCCTTCTCTAGCATCCAATCTGGGATATATAAGGCAAAAGAAAATCCAGAGAACTCAACACGATATTGTTCATGTTCCAAGGGCTCCTAACTTGTCTGCCTTTTCTCTGCCTTTCAGAGTCTTGTGTTTGCCTTTATACATGATATTCAAACTTTTAATCTATTCTTAGTAGACAAATAGGGAAAATTACATCTGCTCCATCATTTTTATAGCAGAACTAAAAAGCCAGTAGCGTTTTCAAATTTCTGTTCTTAGAACTTATTCAGTCCACAGGAAAAGATTTCTGAATTTTAGGTGGGAGGCTGAACCAAAATACATTGGTGGTCTCAAATCTGGCTCTGCATCAGAGTCACTAGGAGAACATTGGAAAAATAGATTCCGAGACCTCACTTCGGAGATTCTAAATCTGGCATGAGGTCCTGGGAATTTGTAATTTTGTAAAGCTCTCTAGATGATTTTGAAGTGCAGCAATCCAGCAGCTCTGGCAACTTCTTACCTCCCTATGCTTTAGTTTCCCATGAGGGAGCTCGAGTAATTAGGAATTCTCTACCAGTGCAGTCAGTAAGCAGCACTCAAAGAGCTATTTTATGTTTCTTTTGCCTTGCCCTTTCTCTTAGAGATTCTGATTCAGTAGTGCTGAGGCCAAGATGAGTCTTTTGGGGAAACCCCACAGGCTTATTGATCCAATTATGCATTTAGTCAAGAGTCATCAAACTAGGTGGTTTCTAAGGTACTTCACAGTTACGAACTTGTATAACAGATACTATATAGCACTAGAATTTCAAAAGTCTAAAATAAGTGAAGAAGAAAAAAGAATGTGTTGTCCCCAACCTAATTCTTCCAGTGGCCCTGCTGTTAAACTGTTTAAATGCTAGTGAATCCCACAGGGCTAACTCCTGCGACTGTTACAGGCTGTCCTGTAAAACTCTAAGGGGCACTGTTCACCTACACCAGCGTTTCTTAATCCTGGTGCTGTTGATGTTGGGTCTGATAATTCTTATTTGTGGACAGCATCATAAGATGTTTAGTAGCATTTCTGGCCTCTGCGCCCTAGAGCCCAGACACATTGCCATATGTCCATTAGTGGGCAAACCACCCACAGTTTTGCAGTTTTCCTTCCATTGTGTTCTTTACCACTTACTGCTTAATTATAAGTGTGTGCACAAAGATTTGATGTTACAGGATAGGAAAAGAATAACTCTGCAGCCTATTTCAATCCCACCCCTATATCAGTGTCTAGATATTAAACCACTGCTTTCCTATTCTATTAATAACTTGAGTTCTAAGGCCCTTTCTGTGAGTTCATCAGCTTTCTTTCCTAAGACATGTACTGAGTTCCTACTGTGTGGCAAAGACACCGGGGGTAAAGGATTAATAGTTAACAAACGAGGTAAAGGGGGACCACCTGTGGTTGGAAGTGAAATGAGAAATTGAATAGGGAAAGATGAAACCAGTTGATAAGCAAGCACTTATGAAGAGCCATGTCTTGTAATATTATGTATTTGTATTTGTACCTTTGCTATAAAACAAAGTCTCTGGGTGTCAGAATATCTAGAGCTGAATTTGGTTTGATTTGGAAGAGAAATTGTGACTTCCAAAATGGACATTTCAGACAGTGTGATTCTTTTGTATTGTCTAATTCTGTTGATAATCAGATTTTTTGTCCCTTTAAGTGTAGACATTGACTCTAAATATAAATGAATGTCTATCACTGTGCTTGGTAGATGGATGAACCAGGTTCTAAGAGCTGTCAGTTCTAAAACGATAGTGGAGAAAAGCTTTGTTTTTAATATTTAAAATTCAGTTCTATAATTAACATTTCTTTTCCTCATTTTTCTTTTTTAGTCTTGTGAAAATGCCATTGTGTGCTGGAAGCCGGGCAAAATGGAAGATGATATAGATAAAATTAAACCCAGTGAGTCTAATGTGACGATTCTTGGGCGATTTGATTACAGCCAATGTGACATTTGGTACATGAGGTTTTCTATGGATTTCTGGCAAAAGGTATGAACATATTTCTGCATTTTGAAATGATTTGACTTATGCAAGACCATTGCAATTCTAGCTTTTTCTGTTGTGTACATGTTTTTTTCCTCTAAGAATCTACTTTAATGTTTTGAGGTGATTACTTTGCCCTTTGTTGTTACTCTACCTTTGTGGCTCTGCACACATTTGCAGTGGTTATTAAAGTGAAATTGGCAGGTATTGATGAAAATTAGGTGTTTATGTTCCATAACAAACATTAACATAACATTACTAAGACTTAATGTTTTAGTAATTAGAGTGTTAATCTTATGTAACTTTTTCCTAGAATAATGTAGAGAAAAGTCAGGGTGGAAGACAAAATACTATTTAAAATTTCAAAGACATCTATTGGATTTTGTGGTAACAAATTATCTGGGTATTTATTTATGTAAGAAAGCTTTGGAAGAGTTTTCTACAGCTTTTGCTGTAATTCTTGAAGGCAGAAGAAAAATTGAGTACCATGCTAACAATGTAAATTGTAGAGCCCTTCATAAATTTACAAAATCCGCTGCCTTTTTTGCTGAAGACACTTGTTAAGTATTAATTGCTCTTATTCCTGTTTACAAATCAGGAACGTATAAGATCTAAGGACTAGTCAAGAGCACAAGCAAAGGCTGGAGCTGAGGTTTTTTTCAAATGAAAATATCTTGGAATTACTCGAATGCTTTAGAGCTTAGTGATTGTGTTAATTCGATGTTTTAAAAAATATGTTTATACAGATGCTTGCACTGGGCAATCAGGTTGGCAAACTTTATGTTTGGGATTTAGAAGTAGAAGATCCTCATAAAGCCAAGTAAGTATTTAGAAATGTCTGTTCAAAATTTCTGCCTTTTTCTCAAATTTCATGCCAATATAGAGAAAATAATTGATATTTTCAATGTCATCTTTAAGTCATTTTAACATTTAACATTTTTTTTTTTTTTTTTGAGACAGAGTCTCACTTTGTTGCCCTGGCTAGAGTGAGTGCCATGGCGTCAGCCTAGCTCACAGCAACCTCAGACTCCTGGGCTCAAGCTATCCTACTGCCTCAGCCTCCCAAGTAGCTGGGACTACAGGCATGCGCCACCATGCCCGGCTAATTTTTTCTATGTATTTTTAGCTATCCAATTAATTTCTTTCTATTTTTGGTAGAGACGGGGTCTCGCTCTTGCTCAGGCTGGTCTTGAACTCCTGAGCTCAAACAATCCGCCCGCCTCGGCCTCCCAGGGTGCTAGGATTACAGGCGTGAGCCACCGCGCCTGGCCAACATTTAACATTTTAACATCCTTAAGTTATTTACTTCTCAGGGTTAAAGAATTTCTGCTTTATTCCAATAATGATTGTTCTTCATGAATACCTTAGTGACAAATTATTTTTTATACAAATTATGTGTGCTTCTTGAACTTAAATATACCCAAATTTTATAAAATTTGACATTGAGCTCTTAGTGAAGTAAGTATATTCTGGTTTTAAATGCTTTTTATATGACTTGGAACATGTGCTCATTTTCTAATTCAGTGTTTTAAGGTAGACACTGACATTATCTATGGTATTTAATTTAACCAGTTGTCATGTTTTTTCCCTAGATGTACAACACTGACTCATCATAAATGTGGTGCTGCTATTCGACAAACCAGTTTTAGCAGGGATAGCAGCATTCTTATAGCTGTCTGTGATGATGCCAGTATTTGGCGCTGGGATAGACTTCGATAAAATACTTTTGCATAATCAAAATTAGAGTGTGTTGTCTCCGTGTAAAATAGAATTAATAATGTATCTTGCTAGCAAGGGCACATAGAGCAATTTAGAGTTGTCTTTCAGCATTCAATCAGGCTGAGCTGAATGTAGTGATGTTTACATTGTTTACATTCTTTGTACTGTCTTCCTGCTCAGACTCTACTGCTTTTAATAAAAATTTATTTTTTTAAAGTTGTGTGTTATTTTATTTTCATTGTGATGGAAGAGAGTTGAAAGTAATAAAATTATGCCTTATCTTTTTGTAGTGGTCATTTTTTGTAGTTCTCTTAACTAGAGAAAGCTAAATAATATAGAGATTAATTGTAGGCTATAGAACTAAACTGAATTCAGATCTTGGGTCTGCCACAATGTGACCTTGGATAAGTAACTTAACATCTCATTGCCTGTTTCCTCACGTGTAAAAAAAGAAATAATAATAATAACCTACCTGAGAGTTATTGAGAGAATCAAAAGATTTAATATATGTCTGGCAATTAGAACAGTATTTGACAATAATAAGCACTAAACATATTTTAAGTTTATAATTATTGGAGATTATATTTCCTATGGTTTTATATTTTTAAATTATTTCTTCTGTAATAGTTTTATAAGTAATGTTTAAAATACTGTAGAGTTAAAACATATAATAATGTTTTAACCTTTCTTTACAGTTTAAAAAAAAATATTACCACCGTTAGATTTGCAACTAGGCCATTAGTATTAACCTTAGGGGAAATATTTTGTTAGAGCAAAGGAGGAGAGGACATAGAAGCTTAAATGCAGTGGATCGAATAATTAAACAAATGAGAAATGTTTCCATTTAGTGAGTTGTCCCCTTTTCTAGAAGGATATTACTGGCTAGGAGAGATAAGTAGATTGAGGAAATCATAGGGTTTGAGACTAGTTGGTTATTTTTTTCTCAGACATGGGCACGTTGTGTTTATTTGTGGGCAAAAAATCCTGAAAGAGTTAGGACCGAGATCACATATGGAGGAGTTAGCCTGAAGCAGAGGGAATGAAGAAAGCCTGAGTGATCATAAAGCTAAGGTAAAATGAGGTAAGCCAGGGTAAAATACAAAAGACTGAATTTTGTCAAGTTTTTAAAAAGATTGATGAACCTTGTTTCTATAAATATGTATATTTTTAAAATTTGGTTTTGATACATAGTATTTTTTACACTGCCCCTTTTTCTGAGCTCTGAAGCAAGGTTTACTTCCCTGAAAATAGCATAATTCTTAAACCTCAGTAAACAAGCAAACTTTATCACCATTAATCATCTTGGTCCAGTGGGTACTTCAGTTTTTTTTAATTAGAAATTTTAATAGGAACTTAAGCAGCAAATCTTTCTGGAAAGTAAATTTTGACTCAAAATTATAAAAGATAATACTGTCATATCCTTTTGACAAAATGAGGTGGTCCATGTTCTTGTTGGAAAATATTGTGTGATGAAATCCTTCATGTTACAGTGACCAACTGGATGAAAATATCATCTTTCCTTTTGGTGCTTAGAAATATTAACGGATTCTTGAATTTGAGAAAATTCTAGGATATGGTCACTCGTATTATACAATCAATTACCATCATTAGAGTCTAGAGTGGTGCTGTCTTTATCTTCTGATGTATCTAAAAACTGGGAAACATCCTCTATCAATTTTCTTCTCTTTCTCATGAGCAGACAGTAAAAATTTTTGAATTTTCCACTGTTCAATGAAAGCGAAAAGCAGACTACAAAGATGGTTTCTTCTCTTTTGTACCTTCTTAGAAAATGATGAAATATTTTGGGCAGTGCAGTAAGAAGAATGAAGGATGACAATTTGTTTCAGTATTATATCAGATAATTCATCATTTTTTCCTTTTGTTAGTCTTTTTAAAATGTGGTTGGGAATAATCGATGAGTAATGATGAATTCTTGGTTTGATGAAATAGCAAAATATGCCTAGGTGTAAGGAAAATAAGATAATGTCCTATAAAGTATTTGGACTTCAAGGCCCATATGTATTGCAAGATAGAATGAATTTTGTTTATAAAAACAAAAATTTCCCTTTCTTTGAAGAACCTCTAAGAAAAATCATGAAATATCTTTATAAACAACTGCCCAAAAAGGAAACTCAGAAACAACTTGCAGTGGATCCTGATGGACTTTCAAGGGTTAAAGCTAGTACAAATAATGAAAGGTTCAGGAGGGAGAATTCAGAGGCCAGTTATTAGTCACATTCTTTATGTTCTATTTCTGTCCTCAGCCTGAAATACTGAGGGAATAACATTTCTCTTCCTGGTGGAAGCTGTCTAGAGGCCCACAGCCACCAGTTATCTCATTAGCATATAAAAACACATTCTTTTCCCTCTGGTGATTACAAGGGTCACCAGAAGATCTTGTGTCAGGAACCAGAAGCTAAGAACAAATATATATTCCTTGTTTTAAATTTTATTTTTACTTTAAATTGACAAATAATTATATATATTCATTGGGTATAATGTGATGTTTTGATACATATATTCATTGTAGGGTGGGCAAATCAGGCTAATATATCTATCGCTTTGTTCTTGATCTTCAGGGAAAAGCTTTCAACTTTTCACTATTGAGTATTATGTTAGCTGTGGGCTTGTCATATGTGTTGAGGAACATTCCTTCTATACCTATTTTTTTAGAGTTTTATCAAGAAAGGGTGTTAGATTTTGCCAAATGTTTTTTCTTCAACTATTGCAATGATCATAGTTTTTGTGCTTCACTCTGTTAATATGGTGAATCAGATTTGATTTGTGTATGTTCAAACATCCTTGCATCCCAGGGATAAATCCCACTTGATCATGGTGAATGATTGTTTTAATGCACAGTTGAATACAATTTGCTAGTATTTTTTTGAGGATTTTTGCCTCTATATTCATTAGAAACAGCCTGTAGTTTTCTTCTAGTGTCCTCGTGTGGTGAGTTTTTCTTCTTTTTCTTTTAGTAAGTCTAGCTAAGGGTTTGCCAATTTTTAGCTTTTAAAAAAAAACCAACTCTTGGTTTTGTTGCTTTTTTCTATTTTTCTAGTCTCTATTTCATGTATTTCTGCTCTGATCTTTATTTCCTTCCTTCTATTAACTTTGGGTTTAGTTTGTTTCTTTTTCTAGTTCCATAAGATGTAACGTTAGATTGTTTATTTGAGATCTTTCTTATTTAATGCTATAAACTTCCTTCTTTAAACTGTATTTGAGGCATCCCATAAGTCTTGGTATGTTGTGTTTCCATTTTCATTTGTCTGAAGATTTATTTGTGTGTGTGTGTGAAGAGAGAGAGAGAGAGATGGGGGCTTGCTATGTTGCCCAGGCTAGAGTGCAGTGGCTAGTTATGTGCTGTCATAGCGCATTACATCCTCAAATTACTGGACTCATGCAATCCTCTTGCCTCAGCCTCCTGAGTAGCCGAGATTACAAGTGTGCACCACCATGCCTGGATTTCAAGATATCTTTAATTTTTCTCTTAATTTCTTCTTTTAGTCAGTAGTTGTTCAATATGTTTCTTATAAAGTGTCACAGTCTTAGGAAGGATAAAACCAACTTTGATGTATGGCTATTTACTAAATTTCTGAAAAGACAAGACAGGGTTTTTTAACTGCATACTTGAAAGTTTCAAACGTACAGAAACATCAAGAAAGTAATGAATCCAGTGTACCAACAGCCAGGCTTCAACAATTACCAGTACATAACCAGTCTTGTTTGAGCCATACATCTGCTGGAGTATTTTGAAGCACATCCCAGACAAGTTATTTGTAGATTTAGTCTATATTTCTGTAGATTTAGTCTATATTTCTAAGAGAGACTTTTAAAAATTATTAATGATACTATTCTTATACTTTAGAAAGTGTAATAATTTTAGAGCAGATACATAGTTCATATAGAAGTATAAAGAAAAAAGTAAACACTAAATTTTCCTACCCAGAAATAATTGCTTTTGGTGATGGGATGTATTTTGTATGCACAATTTTAATGAATTGTGATTGTACCGAGTATATCGTTAATATACTGCATTTTCAGATTGCTAATAATTCATCAAATATTTTGCTTGCACATCTTTCCATAAATTTCCATGAATACACCATTATCTAATGCCTTATTGTTGGACATGTTCATTGCTTCGTTTTTTGCTATTAAAAATAATATTTTGATTAACACCCCAGTACACAAGTCTGTATATATCTCTCTGGTTATTTTCTCAGGCTCATTTGTCAGAATTAGTTACTGACTGAAAGGTATTTCTATTAAGGTTGTACCAAATTATACTTGCCTCAACAGCATATGATAGTGCCTGTTTGAATTTCATTATTAGTTCCTATGTATAATCTGTGTAGATTGGGGCTAACAAGCTTTTTCTGCCAAGAGCTAGATAGTAAATATTTCAGGCTTTGTGTGCCATAGAGTCTCTGTTGTTAACTATTCAACTTTGCTGCCGTAGCGTGAAAGCAGCAATAGACAACATGTAAATGCCTGGGTATGGCTTTGTACCAATAAAACCTTAATTATAAAAAGAGGAAGGAGGCCAGATTCAGCCCACAAGCCATAGTTTGATAACCCCTTCAGTGGATACTAGCTATTAAAAGAAAGAAAAACAACTCTTAGGGAGGTCCCTAAAATTGCTGAAGATTAGGTCAACCAAATAGTTTATAATCAAAGATCACGAGATGGACAATGGAACAAACTATTAATATGACTTGACAGTTGAAAAAATAAATGATATGCTTAAACCACCAATTCAGATACTGAAATTATCAGCTAGAGAATATAAAACAGCCACCTTATTTAAAATTGCAGCTCTCCCTCCTGTGCTCTCCCTTCTCTTGCTTTCTTATTTTTCATTTCAGTTATCAGATTGTACTATAAGCAAAACTGTGATGAAGGCTATATGAGGGTGGGTTCTGTTTTATTTCACTGTTACAACCCCAGGACCTAGAACAGTGCTTTGCACGTTATAGGGGCTCAATAACTTGGCTGAATGAATGAAACCCTTAAAGAAATAAAAGATACAATCACAAAAATGAGCAAACAGAGAATATGTAGACTGACCAGGTGGATTTGGGAAAGAAATAGAACTTTTAGAAATGAAAAATGTATTTGTTGAAGTAAAAAACTTGATGGATTAGACACAGCTGAATAGATATTAGTGAATTGGATGAGATTTTAAGAATTTACCTAGACTGTGGCACAGAGAATCAAGAAGATGGAGACTATGACAGCTTAAGAAATACAGAGAATAAAGCAAAAAGGTCTAACATATTTAATTGGAGATTGAGGAGGGGAAAAAGAATGAAGCACAAGCAATATTTGAAGAAATATTAATAATTAGCTGACTTGCTGCCTTGTGGGCATGTGTGCTAGAGCTAGGAGAGTGGGTGGTTCTGGTTCTTCCTTACCGTCATGTCTCCTCCCACTTTCACTGCAGTCATGGCCACTGATGTGCCAGTCTGCTTCAGTCTTCACCAAGCCCAGAACTTCACCTGGTCTGTATTATGTCCCGAGGAAAAGCAGCCTCCACAGTTTATTTCAAGCTGGTTGAGGATCCAGATGATGCCATATCCCTGTTGAAGCCTTTTGTAGTGAGGCAAGGTGATCATCAGGACAGCAGTTTCTTCCAAAGCTTTTTACACCACAGTCTGAAAGACAGTAAGATGTGGAAGTCCCTGGTTTTGTTTTGGGACGATGAGAACCAAGAGTGGCATCCCTACATTGTGGGTCTACTTAGGGCCTGACATTTGATCTAAACTCCCTCTTCTAGTCACTCTCATCAAGAGTATTCCTTTATAAAATAGCAACTCGAAGTACTGTTAAAAAAAAAAGTATTCCTTGAGCTTTATTTGGACCTTTGTTAAAGAAAAAAAAAGTATTCCACTGCTGTGACAACCCACCAAGTTTTCCATGTAGTTGCACACCATGGAGCTCATTTCCTTCCTGGATTATGACCGTACCTTGGATTGCGAGGGCACTTTTTAAAGTGCACACCTCGCTTACCTGACCTCAAACCCAAAAGTGGGTAAGACCCTGTTCAGCAGAGGTGTTATGAACCCCCACGCTGCCAGTGTCCATTCAGGCCAAGAGCATGCTCTTTGTCCCCCAGGCAAAGTCACAATGACACATGCCAGAGCTTGGGTGACAGACACAGTGAGGATTCCCGGATTTCAGAAGGAAGTCTTCCTGGAGCCCCCTGTACTTCAGGACCCCACACCCAGCTTGTTGTCAAAGAAATGTGGAATGATTCAAGAGGAACACAGGATGCTATTGGTTCTGTTTCTAGTCCTGAAGACAAAGTCACCTGTATAATTTGCAACACTCGGTGGGAAATGAAAATGCAAGTCCCTTGCTTAAATAGCAGTTAAAAAGTGAGGTTAAAGGTATTAACTATAAAGCTTTTTCCTTTATTCCATAATTTCTTTCTCAACTTGTCCTGATATTTCTAAATTTGTGATTTAATGCCATTCTACGTAAAGTTAGAAATTTAAGCCTGGGCAACAGCGAGACCCTATGTCTGCAAAAAATGAGAAAAGTTAGCCACGCATGGTGGCACACATCTGTAGTCCCAGCTACTTGGGAGGCTGAGGCAGAAAGATCGCTTGAGCCTGGGAGTTTGAGGTTGAGGTGAGCTATGATGACATTACTGCACTCCAGCCCTGGCAACAGAGTGAGACCTTGTCTCAAAAAAAAAAAAAAAAAATTATTAGCATGAATTTTACCATTCATTTTCATATTGTGTAGTGACAGTTTTAAATGCAAACATAAGAACCTTTAACTCTTACATGAAATCACAGAACTTACACAATTGGTACACGTGGCTCATACACGTGTGTTTTGTTCTTATCAGGGAAATGGAAATGCTGCACAAAAGTAATATTACTGTTTTATTTTATTTGATACCACACATGCTAGCACTGTATGTTTGACTTATATTTAAGGATGAACTAAAAGGAAAAGGAACTACCAGTTGCCTCATCTTTCCCTTTTTTCTATGTCATTGTGATCAGTGTAAATAGTGGGTAATACAAGAAAGCAACGTAAGAAAAGTTTCCTTGGTTTGTGTTTCTTAAAACACCATGTCTTCTTTCTTCATTCAAACCAAGTTCTTTTTTTTTTTTTGAGACAAGAGTCTCACTCTGTTGCCCGGGCTAGGGTGAGTGCCATGGCGTCAGCCTAGCTCACAGCAACCTCAAACTCCTGGGTTCAAGTGATCCTGCTGCCTCAGCCTCCTGAGTAGCTGGGACTACAGACATGTGCCACCATGCCTGGCTAATTTTTTCTATATAGATTTTTAGTTGTCCAAATAATTTCTTTCTATTTTTAGTAGAGATGGGATCTCGCTCTTGCTCAGGTGGCTCATGTCTGTAATCACTTTGGGAGGCCAAGGCAGGAGGACTGCCTGAGGCCAGGAGTTTGAGATCAGCCTGGGCAACATGGTGAGACTCTGTCTTTACAAAAGTATTAATAATTAGCTGGGTGTGGTGGCGCGTGCTTGTAATCCCAGCTACTTGGGAGGCTGAGGTTGGAGGATTGCTTTAGCCCAAGAGATCAAGACTGCAGTGAGCTATGATTGTACCACTGCACTCCAGCCTGGGTGACAGAGCAAGACCCTGTCTCTAAAAAAATAAGTAATTAACAAATAAACAAACCAAGTACAGGGCCTTTCTGAGCTCAGTGCCCTGTACTACTACCTAGGGTCACATACCCCTCAAGCTGAAAAAATGGAGAAAGGATTAAGATGTAACCCTGGGTATATCATCTACCACAGAATATTGGAAAAGGGCTTGGTAGACATTCAATTACGTTATATTTGTTTTTAAGCAAATCCCTGAGAAAGGCAAAGGTCTAAGAACTGATGGTCACCTTGTCCAGAAGTGCTTTAAAGAATTAGAATGCTCACTTGAGACAAAGGGGACGGTCATTCTGCTTAATTGCATCTTCAATCTTGGATGAGGTATCATCTAGGACAGTAATTTTGAACTTTTTCTTTTAATGTAACCCACAGTAAGAAAAAGACCATATGTAATATCCCAATCATACATACACATACATATCTGAAAACAAAAGGTTCCATGAAATGATATACTTATGATGCATTCTGAAATTTTCTATTTCTTTTTTTTTTTTTTTTTGGTAATGCTGGTTGTGACTCACTAATTTCACAACCCACTAATGGATCTCGACCTGCAGCTTGAAACACAGTGATTTAGGGGAAATAAGTCTAAATGGCTTTTACCAAGGGCATTGGGAGTGAGATCCACATTGTCAGAAATACAAGCCTAAGTAAAAACTGCTACATGTCTTTCCCTAACCAGAGACCTGAGCTCCAACTCTGTGAAGTTTGTAATTTCCCCTGCTTTCAGTTGTCACCTCTGGGTTTCCCCTGTTGTGATTTCTAGAAAATGAATATCAGTTTGGAATTGAGCTGGTATATTTCTACAAAGGTTCTTGGTATTTTATGGATATTTTCTGATGCAGAGCAAGACTTCAGGTGAATGAAAGCAGGCTCATTTCACCTTTCTTGCTTTAGTTACCCCAGACTGATGTGGAATAAAAAGTGTTGAGTGATTTCTGTTACATTTCTGTATAATGAATGAGGAAATGTGTGTGCTTAATTCTGAAACTATTAAATTTTAGGTTGTTAGAAAATCATTGATTGCAAGAAGTGTACAGTACTGAATTAAGACCCTGTATTATATTGGCCATTATTTAATTTTTTATCATTTTTAAATCATTTTTTAAACTGTTAAAAGGTTTGGTTTATCTTTCTGAGTCTGGTTGCGAGTTAAGGCTTAATAATCCTAGTTCAAAATAGCAACTATGTAAGAGTTCTGCGTTGAGGATTCTCCTTAATCCTTGAATAAATCTGGCTGAAAAACAGAGTTTATGACTCTTAAAGGTCAAAACTCTCAGCGAAGGACCCTCCAAAATAGTATTTTCTTAACTTTGCCCTAAAATGTGAGCTCCTAGTAGAGAGGGGAGGATCACGTATTCTTATATTTAATTGGCCAAGTGTGCAAAGCGTTGTATTACTTAGGCCTCTGTATAAATCCGTATCATGTGGCGGTTCCCAAATGTAGAAAGAGTGAATGTACCAGCATCATTTAGGGCGCATACAACAGATCCAAGTCCCAACTTGAGAGACCAGAATTAAGTATTTTTAAAAATCTTCTCCAGATTATTTTGATACAATGATGTTGAAACCATTTTGAAACTACTATACTACTTCATTACAAATAAATTATCCTAATTAGAAAATCTTTTTTCTTAGTGTATTTCAATAATATACTCTCAAGATTTTTGCTAAACTGCAATTTCATATGGCTGGGTACAACACAAAACAATCCAAAGTAGATATAATTATATAAAGTTTATCTCAACTCAACCCAGCACAACTTTCCACAGCCAGCTTCAAACTCTCACTATTGCTGATTTGTGTCTCCCAAACTCTTGTCCACATGAGAAACCCATGTCCCCCTACTGGTGGGAGTGGTAGAGAATTTGTTAATAGCTCTGCTGCCTGTTGGGTTGCTGTTTAGTAGTTTCCATCCAGATTGGGTCCTGACTCAGCTTTCTGCCAGGACTCCTCTCTTTCTATGGCTGTGCCTTCCAGTCTTCTGGGCCATAACCAAGAGCAGGACATCCAGGAAGCCAACTGTGAACAGACTGGAACTTGGTAGGGAACAAGGAACATCACTGGCTGATGCCTCTGTCTCTTTCCTGCTGGTGGCTGTGCCAGCCTTAGAACTAGCTCCTACAAACAACTAAATGTCAGCTCTATGACAGCAAGGGTCTGGTCTCCCTTATTCTTTGCTTTATTTCTAGAGCCTAGAAAAAAGTTTACATAGAGTATGTGCAGAATAAATAATTGTTGAAAATTAATGCATAAAATAGGCAAAGAACCTTTCTGTGACTGAAGTAGGTACACGTTCACATATATAGACTGAGTGTGCAGAATTCCTGAAGTTGGATTGATGGATATTTATTTCACTCCAGCTCAAGATCTCTGAATTGGCAAGACCCCTTTAAATATGAGACTACATTGGTCAGTGTCTCTCAAATTGTGGTTTCTGGACCAGCAGCATCCGCCTCACCTGAGAACTTTGCAAATAAAATACAGGCACAGCAGATTAAATTTGAATTTCAGATAATTAATGAATGAAATATTTGGGACATACACATACTAATCACAGCATCAGTGTAATTCTTATGCACCTTAAAGTTTGAAAACCACTGCCCTAGGCAATGCCTTGTTTACCCACAGCGTGGGGTGGCCAAATGTGGCCCACTGTTTTTGGCACGTAGTCATGCCCACACCCATTCTTTTACATTTATTGATTGACTAAATTCCCTGCCATTGTGGAAATTATATTCTAGTATACATAATAATAAAGCCAACTAAAATTGACTTAATAAAGAAACACGTTATTTTGCACAGCCAGAGTACAGAGGTAGGGGAGGCTCCAGGGCTGGTTGCTTCAGCAGTTCTTTGTGTTACAAGGGCATGACAGGGCAAAGACCTTGCAGCACTGAGAGCCCGGTGTTCATCATCTGGCCGTTTACAGATAACGTTTGCTTAACCCTCACCCAAGAGAACTTCCTCTGATAACAGAAGCATATTCTCAGCTCTCTCGAACAGATGCTGGAAGCTGGGACAGGACAGACACTGAGGTTCAGAAGATGAACAAGTTCCTTCTGGCTCTCCTTGTATTGCTGTTGTCCCTGGCTTCGAGTGGGGAAGAGAGAGAGGAAGGCAGCACAGAAGAGGCTGAAGAGCAGAAAAAGGATTCCCAGAAGCCAGAACACCAGTTATGGGCACCCTCTGCTGGAGAGTTGGCAAAATTCTGTGACACAGGACATTCAGTTAACGTGTAGAGAAGGTCTATTGTATGCTGGGTTCTCTTCTCGAAGGGCTCGCAATAAAAAGTAATTAGGCTCCCTAATTAGATCTTTATGTTGTGTAATGAAGTGTTAACTGCAGATGTACTTAATAAATGATTATTGATAATAATATATTTACATTCACTCAGTAACTATTAAATGCTTACTAGGGGGCAGATGCTGGACTGTGCACTGGAGATAGAACAGTAAACAAAATAGACACATTCCCTGCCTTCTTGGAGTTTATATTCTAGAGGAGGTTGTGATAATTATAACATCACCTGTAAGTTACAACAAAGCCAACTAAAATTGAACAGTAAAGAAATATATTATCTCACTTAACCATAAGTACAGAGGTAGGATAGGCTCTGGGGCTAGTTGGTTCAACAGCACAAGACATTAATAAAGATCTAACTTATTTTTATCTCATTGCTCTGCCTTCCTCCTTGTGCTGGTTTTTTTCTCAAGTTGTTCCCTTTGAGGTTTCAAGATGGTTGGTACAATTCCAGGTGTCACCTTCAGATATGTCAAGGTACAGAGTAAAAAAGTGATTATCTTTTTGTGTGCCTTTCTTAAGACCAAGAAACTTTTTCCAGAAGCTTCCAGCAAACTTTCTCTCAGGTTATGGCACTAATCCTAAACCAATCACTGCAAAGGGAATAGATACCAGAACAAAACTGGGGTTCTGTTAACAAGGAAGAAAGCAAGAAATGGATGTTAAATAGATAACTACAAGTATTTGCTATAAGGAGGGGAAATTAACAAATAAAAAGTAATTTTATACTGTGAAGGAACTATGGAGATGTTAGCTTTTTCTGCTTAACACCTCAAAACTTAATAGCCTAACACAACAACATTACTCATTATTCTATAACATTTGGCCCGAGCTCAGTTGGGTGGTTATTCTGGTCTTGACTGGGCTCACGCATGTGTTTGTGGTCAGGTGCAAGTCAGCTAGGTAGCTTTGCTCATGGGGTTTCACTGGCTGTTGGGTGAGGAAATAGGGGCAGGTGTCTTTCATTACCCAGCAGGCTCTATTTGACTTATTCTTCTAGTAAATTGGTAAAATTCCAAGAACTAGAGAAGATGCTTGCAAGTATTTTTGAGGCCCAAGCTTGGAACTGTTACATCATTACTTCTGCTGCATTCTTTTGCTCAAATCAGGTAAGAAGGCCAGGAGGAAGAAGAAATAGACTCCATCTCTTGATGGGAGAAGCCGCAAAGTCGTATTGCAAGGGCATAGACACAGGAAGAGGAAGAATTTGTGACATTTTTGCAATTTACCACAGGTGATAAGAGTAACAGGGAAAGCCACGTGGATCTGCCTTCAAGAGAGACTATCATTTGTAAAGTTTTAAATCAGCAATCTGTCTCCTCTGAGCTGAAATTCTTATGCTAGGATGGTTGTTATGGATAATTTCATGACAGTGTTTTTTCCAGGCAGCAAAAGTTCAGTCCGTGATACTGTGATTTAAAACAGTAATATTAAAGAGACACAGAATCATGGCATATTTACTGCAGAGGATTTCAGAGATTATGTAATCCAATTCGTCCATTTTAAAACATTTATAAAATTAAATTTTGTTATTAATATGGGCACATAGCTTAAAAAGTCAAACTGTACAAAGATCTTTTAAACAAGAAACAGTTTTCTGCTCATGTTCCATCCCTCAGAAGCAACTTTTAATATTTTTAGCTGTCCCTTTTTGTATTTACCTCATAACTCTAAGTAATATGCAGCTGCTTCTCTTGATTCATTAGTTTTGACATATATTGACTATGACAGAAGAGGATTTTTAGCTATTTACACCTCCTCTTCCTCTGCTCCCATTTTCTTAATGTAGTTAAATAACAATAATAACAATATTTATTTAACCCACATTTGGAGTTTTTATTAAGACTATTGTGGTAGGCTGAATAATGCCGCCCCCCCCCCCGCAAATAGTCATGTCCTAATCCCTGGAACCTGTGAATATTATTTTACACGACAAAAGAGACTTTGCAGATATGGTTAAAGATTTTGAGACAGGGAGATTATCCTGGATTATGCTGGTGGGCCCTAAATGCAATCACAAATATCTTTATAAGAGGGAGGCAGAGTGATGTTTGACACAGAGAAGGAGTATCTGACATAAGATAGGTGATCAGAGTTTATGGAGCTGCAGTGGAGGGTAGAGGACTGTTCCTAACTCTGATCCTCCATATATAACCTGAGGTTGGGAAGACAGACCTGCTTGTGATTGGTGGCCTAAACTCAAATATTTCAAATTAGGCAGAGACTCTTTACCATCCTTCCAAGAGGAAGAGGAATTGAAGCTGTGAAAGGGAGAATGAGTGTTGGTGGCAATCAGTACTTGATGCCAGTTCTTTTGGCTAATGTTTTGTATTTCCTGTGAACCTTTTCTGCAAATGCATCTAGAAAAGAAAGAGACATTTTACAGTAAAACTCCCACTAACTAAACACAGCTAGGCACTATTCTAAGTGCTTTATATATATTAACTCATTGAATATTCACAGCAATCCTAGGAGATAGGCACAATTATTCTTATTTTGCAAATGTGGTCACTGAAGCACAAAGATATTATATAACTCTCCCACAGTTGTACAACAAATTAGCGGGAGAATTCAGTGAAGCTGGAAAGAACTATAACAAAATTGTAAAAAGTACAAAACAATTGGTTAGAAATTACTACTTCCGAGATACTGCGGAGCAGAAAGAACACTGACTTAGATCAGGACTTGAATTCGGGCTCCAACATTACGTCTGTGTAAAGATTGGTAGCTGGTTACTAGGAGCCTCGCCTATAAATTTCCTCGTCTATAAAATTGAGATCATAATACTTACCTTGTAGGGTTTTATAAGGATCTAGCGAAGTGATGATTGTAAAAGCGTACTGTTACTCTCTAAAATGTAACACAAACGTTGGAAACATCACCCAATGGTGTTCTTGGAAACTTCGGATCCCGACTATCAATCCCTCTCCCGGAGACTGGCGCAGGGCCCTCTGGGACTTGTAGTCTTGTACTGGCTCTAGCCTGCCTTTCTCCCTTAGTTGGGGAACCGGGTGTAAGCCCCGGAAGTACTCGTCGCCCGGGAGCGCGCTGGTTAGGAAGGGAGGGTCAGAGGTCATAGGGGCAGAAGGCGTTCCTGCCGCTGGCCCAGTCGCTATGTAGCGAAGGGGCAGACGTTCTCCCGCAAGTTCTGGAAGGTTCTTGGGCTCGACTAGGCCAGTAGCGCCAGGACTCCTAGTCGCAGGCTTCAGGTTCCTGCCGGCTGAACGGAGCCGCCGCCGTCATGTTTGGCTGCCTGGTGGCGGGGAGGCTGGTGAGGATGGGGCCGGGTGGTATTGGGAAGGGATCGGGTTACTGAGGGCGAAACCCTGGGGAGGGGAGAGTGCGCCGGTGCTAGGGATGCGGGGAAACCCGCTCATTGTCTATATTTTGGTTGGATGTGTGAGGATGGAGCGTGGGACGCTGGGTTGCTCTTACTTGCCCAAAGATTCATTTGAATAGTAGTCAGGATATTAGCTGCCATTTGAGTGTGCATTTTGTGCCTGGTGCTGGGCAAAGTGCTATACATGCCTTTTTTCAATTACTCATTTCAGCCTCTGTGTAGTGCTTATTTGGCACCTCGAACAATCCTAATAACTCGTGAGATGGTTATTTTAATTTCCATTTCGCAGCTGAGGAATTTAAGCTCGATCGGCAATATAAATACTCGCCTAACCTAATAATGTGAGTTAGGTAGAGGTAAACCTGGGATGTGAATCTAGTCTGTAGCAAACTATTTGTCAAAGATTAAGGTGCTCAGGCAATGCATATCTACTGGGTGTCTTTAGAAAGACCTTAGTGAAAATATGCATAACATAACTGGAAATCGGCTGAAAGAAACTCCTGAAACTTATTTGTGAGCCATGTCTGAGATGACCAGAGAAGGATACGAGCAATGTGTTTCCTTATTGGTCGTAAGAGATAAATCTACTTTGCCATGTTATTAGAATTAAATGAGATCAGCGCCCGGAATTGTTTAGGAATAATTTGCAGGGCGAATCTTGTTTGCTTCCTTAGAAACCACTCACACATCCATTTTCAGACCTGAATTCTTTCACCTGGAGTTCTTTTTCTTTCTACTTTGTTAAATGATGCAGCCCCTTTGTTGAATTGGTTTTTTGTCCATCAACTTTTTTGAGACAGAGTCTCGCTCTCGCCCTGGGTAGGGTGCAGTGCCGTCAGCCTAGCTCACAGCAACCTCAGACTCCTGGGCTCAAGTGATCCTCTAGCCTCAGCCTCCCAAGTAGCTGGACTACAAGCGCGCGCAGAGACCACCTGCTGGTTTCCCATTTTTATTAGAGACGACGACGACATCTCGCTCTTGCTCAGGTCGATCTCAAACTCCTGAGCTCAAGCAGTTCTCCTGCGTGGGCCTCCCAGAGTGCTAGGGTTACAAGTGTGAGCCACTGCGTGCCTGGCCAGTCCATCAACTTTTGATAATGTGTTGTATTCTGTACACAGTTTAAGAAACCACATGAATAAACTGCAGACGACTAGCCTCAAAGTTTATTGTCTGTCTCTTGAATGACTGGAAGATTCCTGTAGTGATGGTGGTAATAGGTAGTCCTGGTGAGATGATTTTGGATTGTCCCTGCTCTTGATAAAGAGGATGAAAAGACCAACGTGGGATAAGTAAGCGTGAGTGTGGACTCAGATGAATGAGTGTTATTAATGAGTAATGTTAAAAGGGTATGTGTTTTGTAAAGTATAAAAAGAATCCATGTATCTCTCATGTTGTCTACTAATTTGAAAGGAAATTTACTTGTAGCAGTACCTGTGTCTATTTACCCAACACTCCCTAACTTCTGTAATGGATATCCAATAGAGGTTCCTTACAGACGAGATTTACTGGGGGTGTTTGCTCTTTAATTCTGGAGTGTTAGAACACATTAATCAAAATGAAGGGCAAATAGACCTAGTGACATCTCAAAATTTAACTATATTATTCTGTTACCAGAAAAATCCGCTTATCTGAAGTTAAGAACCCAGTTTTCATTTCTTGAATTTTTTCTTAAAGAGATATGTTTTTTCTTAAAAGTCAGGGAGTACAGTGTCGTAATACTGATTTACAGATTGGTGCTTGTACAGAGTTAACACTTAAATATTTATTTTGCCTGCTAGTTATTTCAAGACTCATAAGTACCATAGTTTTCCATGCGTTTTAAGGTTACATGCATGCTAGAGGCTGGTGGGATTGAATATAATGCTAATGAATGCCATTTGGTTTATGTTTATGTTCTTCCTTTGTTTCATTCTTTAGACTTAAACTGGAGGGTTTTTAATTGGGTCATAAGACTTCTGAAGAAAGGAATCAGGACTTGACTTTAAAAACACTCAGCTTTCGTTTTTTGAGATTTAATTTAGGGTAGTCAATATTACTTTAATACATAGATGAAATTATATAGCAAAATATTTTTCTTAAGCTTGTATTAATGAATGGGATATTATAGAGGGAAAAGCTTAGCATTTTTGGTAACAACTAGGAAATATTAGGAACAAAATAATTTGCATTCGAGGCAATAAAATTGTTTAGTCTTCAAAAATAATAGTAATAACTCGGATTTGGTGTTTTGGCAAAGAGAGTGGCAATAGCAATTAAAAAACAAAACCAAAAACCCTTATATAAGATAAATTCTTGACAGCCTATCATCTAAGTGCTCTCAGAATTAACATTTCTTTTTGCTAATGGATTTGAAATAGCAATTTTCAATTTCTTAACTGTAAAAAGAATTTTCTATGAAAATAGATTTCTCTCAAACTTCAAAATAAGATCTCATGTTATAAATTGATGTTTAATTCCAGAACAGAAAATTATATTATGAAATGAATCAAGAGGAAACTTTTACAAGTTCTCATGTACGAAACTTAAGGTAGAACTTTTACATTTTTATGAGCAATTGATCTTCATTCTTCCCGGTAGTTGTGTTCCATCAAATCTCTGAACACAGAAGTGATGAATATGGAGTAATTGCCCCCAGCAAAACTGCAGGGTTAGGTTTCCGTGAGCCTCTAGTAACAGCATTTTTAATCGACTTATAAGCTTGTTTTATGTGTTTCTGTTTAGAGATAATTCAATAGGTGTTGCCGATTCATTAACATTCAAGTCATGCCAACAACACTATAACTCATGGCTGAAGAAAAACTTACCAAACACATGTATTTTCTCTGTAAGGCGTGTCATGGCCTTCTTGCACTTAGGAACACTAGTCAGCACTTGAGCTTGGTGATTTTAAACAGCAAAATCGCCAACAAAAAGCACAAAAATGCAAATAAACGTGGCATTAAATAGACTGAAAAGAATATTTGTTCATGGTACGAGGGCCAAAACAAGAAGATGCAGCATAGCCTTGTCCCACCTCAGCTGGCAGTGTGTGAATCAACTCAGATTTTTTGCTGCTCTGACCATAAGTGTGTTTATGAATGACTGCAGAAGTTCAGCAAGCACTGATTTGGGATTACAAATAAGTTTTAGTGAGGTGAATTCACAAATATGAAATGTGCAAATAAGGAAGATTGACTGTAATTACTGCTGGATTGCTTACCCATTTTAATTACCCTAGGTTCTTTACTTTTAAACTGGAAGATGTGAGCTTGGTGGTGGTGGGTTGAACAACCTTTCATTTTTACAACATTCTGAAGCTGTCTTTATGTCAGTAAAATCCTTTCAGGGTACCTCTGAAATAATTTAGTTATATTTTTAAAAATTGCATTCAGTAAATTATCATTGCAGGGCTAAATACATATATTTTGGATTCTCTGTTAGAATTAACAATTTTTGGTATATTTGATAGTTTCATAATTAGAGTATCAAGTTAACCCATCATTATACTTGGTATAATGACTGTAATGGACTATGCTGGTAAGATAGCTTATAGCAATGCTATAACAATTATAGAAACTCATCAAACTATTGAACTAAGACGAGTTTCTTATTTTCTAGGTGCAAACAGCTGCACAGCAAGTGGCAGAGGATAAATTTGTTTTTGACTTGCCTGATTATGAAAATATCAACCATGTTGTGGTTTTTATGCTGGGAACAATCCCATTTCCTGAGGGAATGGGAGGATCTGTCTACTTTTCCTATCCTGATTCAAATGGAATGCCAGTATGGCAACTCCTAGGATTTGTCACCAATGGGAAACCAAGTGCCATCTTCAAAATTTCAGGTCTTAAGTCTGGTAAGAATAATATATTGAAATAGTTTCATAATTAGACTTTTTTCTTTAATAGCATACTTGGAATATGGCTTTAATTTACTTTCTATTTTTCTAGTTGCTAAAGTAACACATAACATTATTTTTTAAAAAGGAGACAATGTAGAAACATTTGAAAAATAGGAAGTGAAAGACTTTCCTGGCTCCTCCCTCCCACCCTGGAGAGAACCACTCACTGTTGTTCTCTTTGTATGGTTTATAACTTTGTAGGAGGATTTTTCTGAATTAGTGGGTATTTTAGTAAATAATGAGAGGAATCTTCTCATAATTTATAATGTGCACATCTGTGTTTTAAATGAGAAGATAACTCAGGTGGACTTGTATTGGAAATAAAATGAGAGTGCTTCTTTTCTTTCATTAAGAGTTTTAAACTCAGTCAAGCGTGGTGGCTCATGCTTGTAATCTGAACTATTAATACATGGGAGGCTAAGGCAGGAGATTGCTTGAGCAGGAGTTCGGGACTGCAGTGAGCTATGATTGTGCCACTGTACTCTAGCCTGGGTGACAGAGCTAGATCTCATCTCTTAAGATTCAACTCTTAGATTTGATTACCCTTCTTCCAGTGTTCTTCTTTTGGTTCTGTTGACATTGTGGGGACATAATCCTTGCTTTGATCCTTTGAAGTATTTTGTGAAGAAAGTGAGAGTGAAACTGGATTAAGTGCCTTTACTTCCATTGAATCTCTGGTTCCCTTGAAAATCTGTATGAAGACAGGCTTGAAAATTCTTAAAATATACATTCTCCTAGAAACTGTCTATGGAGTCCAAGGAAAAATTATATTTAGGCAACATGTACATAACATTTATATATTTAACAAACATTTGGGTATTTACTGTGAGATTTAAAGAATGATTTAAGTTCTTGCCTGATATACTCATATTCTTATGAAGACAGTTCTGTAGACCAGTAATTAGAAGGATGAAAAGTAATAGTGGATGTTTATACAAAGTGCTGAGGGAGAATAGAAAAGGTAGCAATTAACTCTTAAGTTGGTTGGAGCAGTTTTCCTGCGGGAGGTGATTTTGAAGCCCTGGATAAGTCAAGTAGTTTGTCAGACCTATGAGAGACCTACTGGGCATTCTTTTCTAGGTGGAGGTAATATGGGTATAGGTGACAGTTTGAAAGCATGGCATGTTCAGAATGGCAGGGTGTGTATGGGAAAGATAGCCGTAGATCATGAGAAGTTTTATATATCACACTGACTCATTTGAAATTTAATAGGTTGGCAATTTTTTTTTTGAGACAGAGTCTCACTCTGTTTCCTGGGCTAGAGTGTTGTGGCGTCAGCCTAGCTCACAGCAACCTCAAACTCCTGGGCTCAAGCGATCCTCCTGCCTCAGCCTCCCAAGTAGGTGGGACTACAGGTGCATGCCATTGCACCCGGCCAGGTCAGCGATTTTTAATGTGCTGAAGTCACAGACTCGTTTGATAGTATTGTAAGAAATATGTGTACCATAATGTAAATACTCAAATACTTGCATCCACTCAGAAGCCCTTTTATGTACCCCTTCCCAAAAAGAACTGAAGGTATAGAGAAGCCACTAAACAATTTTGGGTAAAGGAATGTTATTTTTATTTAAGTATCATTTCAAAATGAAATTTTTATTAAAAAAAATTTTTGGCCTGAGGACTGTGTGAAGGACCTGAAGCAGGCTAGTTGGTGGACTCTTAACTGCTCTTATTTTATGTTGTTGGAATTCTACAGGAAGAAATAGGAGAGAGCAATATTTAAAACTAAAAATTGTTGAGAATTGATGGTAAATACCAGTCTCCACATTTAAGAAACAGTTTAAATCCCTGTAGTCCTTCTCTGGGGGGGAAAGGGTTCGATGAGATAATTATCCCTAATCTCTAAGGCAACTCTTAAAGTATGATATGCAGCTTATTAGAAATGCTCATTCCTGGCAGGACCCCAGACCTGATGAATTAGAAACTGAGTGTGGAGTGTGGCAGTCTGTATTTTAATATGTTTCCTAGGTGTTGCATGCTAAAGTTTGAGAATCTCTGCCCTAGGACATCCACAGTACATAATGAATCAATGCTGCTTATATATGGTATAGCATGACTAATTGTTCTGTACAATCTTTAGGAAAATAGTAGTCACTCTCAAGTCATTTTTTTCTTCTTTGTGGCTGAACCAAAAAGTAGACGATCTATAAGTAGAAAAATATAAATAGATAATTCAGTATATTTTAGTGAAATTACTGAACATTAAATATAAAGAGAAAGTAATAAAGCAACCAGAGAGAGAAAAGTCATTTATAGTTAAGCAGCAGTAGTCACTTTAACAAACTTATCAAGAGCATTAATAGAGGCCAAAAACCAATAGAATAATAAAGTACCAAGGAAAAATAACTTTCAAAACTGTCACACTAAAGTGAAGAAGAAATAAATACATTTTCAGATGGAGATGTAGAATTTACTACTCACAGTCTTTTACTTACTGAAAGAACTACTGGAGGTTGGCCAGGTGTGTATCCCAGTGGTTTGGGAGGCTGAGACAGGAGGGTCACTTGACGCCAGGAGTTCGAGACCAGCCTGGTCAATGTAACGAGACCCGATCTCTACAGAAAAATAAGAAATGTTAGCTGGGTAGGGTGGTGAGCACCTGTAGTCCCAGCTACTTGGAAGGCTGAGGCAGGAGGATTACTTGAGCCCAGGAGTTTGAGGCTACAGAGCAAGCTATGATCATGACATTGCAGTCCAGCCTGGGTGACAGCCAGACCCTGTCTCAAAAAAACAAAACAGAACTGCTGGGGGTAGTTGTACTTGATAAGAGGAAATTGAAGCTAGAATGAAGAAAAGGATGCAAGACACAAAGTTAGCAAAGAAGTGGGTAAAGATATCTGGACAGCTTGATTGTATGAAACAGCACAATATATACACGCAAGAATTAAATACTGTTGGAGAAAACAATGTATAAGACAGGAGGGGTAGTGATCTAAGTTAAAGTTTTCTGAGGTCCTGTTCTTTAGAAGGAGATTGGTAATATTGATTCTACCGTCAAGTAATCTTGTTAAAAATTTAAGAAAATTAAAAAAAAACAAGTGCATCCTCCAAGCCATTGGAATAGGTGTAGTAAGGTAGTAGAGAAAACAGTGAATCCATTAGAATGCAAGAAAAGAGGAAAAAGGTAAAATAGAGGGGAAAAGCAAAGAAAAAATGTAATATATTAAAAACAAAATAAGATGGTAGATATAATTTCGACTTTATCAGTTATCAAAATAAATGTAAATAGACTACAGAGAAAATGGGATTCCAAGGGTGAGACGTTTTTTTTAAGGCAGCAAACAAAATAATTATATTGCTGTTTATGAGTAATAAGTCTGAAACATTCTGACACAAGGAATCAGAAGAAAGCTGACACAAGTATCTTAATTTTAAGAAAAATTAGACGAAGGCAAAAGCATTAATAAGGGTAAAGAGATTCATTCAACAGGAATGAAATAATTCACTAGGCAGACTTAAGTATTTCTAGGAATAGGTAAGTGTCATGAATTTGTGTGTATTTATAACATACTTTCAAAATATATAAAGTAAAAGTATTTATTATAGATAAATGGGTAGCCTTATAATTAATATTTTAACACACCTCTTAATACATGAGACAGATACTAGCAAAGAAATGGGAGACTTGAGTAAAAGAGTTAACAAGTTTGGGCTCATAGACATTTTTAGAACCCTGCAACTAATAATTAGATCATACACAGGAAATTTATGAAATTTGACCACATGCCAGGTCACAAAAGAAGTTGCAGCAAATGATAATTAATATGCAGTCACAATGTAGTGTTATTACAAATCAAAGGATAAATCATTGTCATGTTTGGAAATTTAGAAATATTTTACAGTAATTCATGGGTCATAGAGGAAATTATTATGGAAATTAAACTTCTGTAGACACCAAAAAACATTATGTATCAAGCCTTTTTTTTTTGGCAAAATCATTATAGCCAATTGATTTCTTTTATTGACACATAATACTTTACATATTTATGGGGTATATGTTGAGTGTTTTACATGTATCAGATGTGTACTGATCAAGTCAGGGTATTTGGGGTATCCATCACCTTGAGTGTTTATCATTTCTATTTCTTCGTAGTATTTCAAGGCCTCTCTTCTAGCTACTTTGAAATATACGATATAATATTGCTAACTGTACTCACCCTAGTCTGCTATTGAACATTAGAACTTATTTCTTCTAACTGTAAGTTTGTATTTATTCACCAACTTGATTTTCCCCTTGCACCCTTCCTAGCCTCTGATATCTATTCTATTCTCTACCTCCACGTGATCAAGTTTTTAAACTCTTACATATCAATGAGAGCATGCAGAATTTGTCTTTCTCTGCCTGGGTTATTTCACTTAACATAATGTTGCTGCAAATGACATGATTGCATTATTTTATGGCTGAATAGTATCTCACTGTGCGTATTATGTATATCACATTTTCTTTATCCATTCATCCATTGATGGTTGAATTAAATTGATGGATTGATTCCATATCTTTACTAGCAAACCTTTTTAATTGTAAATAAGATAATACTCAGGAGACTAATTCATAGGCTTAAATGCACGTATATGGAAAGGTTGAAATGATCTAAATATTTAATATAACCATACCAAAGGAAGTAGAAGAAAGAAAATGATAATGCTAAAAATAGAAATTAGAGACAGAAAACAAAGAAATAGTAGAGAGGCTCATTGAACCAGAATCTGGCTCTTTGAGAAGACTAATGAAAAGATGAGCCACTCAAAAAATGTATCATAGAAAAAGAAGGCACAAATAGTGTTATTAAAAATGGGAAAATGGAGCAGTAACTATGAATCGTTTTATGCCAGTAGATTTGAAATGACAAAGGAGCAGATGAAATTGGCTGTTTTATAGAAGAATATGCTAAACAAAACTGACTTAAGAATAAATTGAAATCTTGAATAGATATATCAATAAAGAAATTAATATTAGTAATTAAAATATACCTCTCCCACGTACAGCTCTCAGGTCCACATGGTTTTACAGAGTTCTACTATATCTTTAAGAAACAAATTGTTCACATTTTATGTAAACTTTCAGAGTATAGGAAAAGAAGCAAAGTTACCCAGCTTATATTTTGAAGCCAATATAACCTTCACACCAAAAAAGGCGAAAGACAATATGAGAGAGGAAATTTAGACTATGCCAATTTTACTTATTTAGAATTTTAATATTGACCAGGTACGGTAGCTTACTCCTGTAATTCTAGCACTCTGGGAGCCTGAGGTCAGAGGATTGCTTGAGCTCAGGAGTTCAAGACCAGCCTGAGCAAGAGCAAGACCCCTGCCTCTACTAAAAATAGAAAAATTAGCTGTTGTTGTGGTACGCACCTGTAATCCCAGCTACCTGGGAGGCTGAGGCAAGAGGATCAGTTGAACCCAGGAATTTGAGGTTGCGGTGAACTACGATGATACCACTGCATCCTACCCAGCACGACAGAGTGAGGCTCTCTCTTAAAAAAAATTAATATCCATATAAAATAGAGTAAATTGAACAGATATCTTATTTTTAAATATTTTTTATTATAGAAAATTCAGGCATATATGGAAGCAGACCAAATGGAATATTGAATCCCTGCTTATCACCCAGCTTCAAAAATGACCAACTCATGGATAAATGTTAGTTTTATTCCCACTCATTTCTTCCTTTTCATGTTATTTGGAAGCAAATTCCAGAATCACAACATGTAATCTATAAATATATTAATATGTGTCCCCTAAAAGACAAAGAGTTCTGCTGGGTGTGGTAGCATGTGCCTATAGTCTGAGGCAGGAGGATGGCTTGAGGACAGGAGTTCAAAGCTGTAGTGTGCAATGATTGTGCTTGTGAATAGCTACTGCACTCTAGCCTGGGCAACATAGTGAGACCCCATCTCTTAAAAAAAGTTAAAAAAAAAAACCCCAAAAAACACACAACAAGACAGTCTTTTGTTTTTTTTCAATGTAACTGTAATACCGTTATCACACCTAAAAACAAAGAATAAGTCTTTAATATCTAACTGAATATCTGTGATCAGTGTTCAGATTTCTACTGGTCTCAAAAGGTTTACATTTATATAAAGTTTTTATTGTTTTATTATTTATTTATTTTTTTGAGTCAGACTCTCGCCCTGTCACCTGGGCTAGAGTGCCGTGGCATCAGCCTACCTCATAGCAACCTCAAACTTATGGGCTCAAGGGATTCTCCTGCCTCAGCCTCCCAAGTAGCTGGGATTACAGGCACATGCCACCACCCCTGGCTAATTTTTCTATTTTTAGTAGAGATGGGGGTCTCGCTCTTGCTCAGGCTGGTCTCGAACTCGTGACCTCGAGTGATCTTCCTGCCTCAGCCTCCCAGAGTGCTAGGATTACAAGCATGAGCCATCACACCCGGCCAATGTAAAGTTTTTAAATAACTTTCATTCAGCATCCACATTAAGGTCCTTTGATGGCAGTTGGTTGATAGATCTCTCAATTTATCTTTTATAAAATTGAAAGATTGAATGTTTTCAATTTCCAAGAAATTAATTCGGTTTAGAGGTTTAATCAGATTTTGTTTGAGTTTATTTTTAGATTTTTTGGCAGGATTCTTATAGGTGGAGGTGTGTTCTTCGAATAGGAAGCATATATATGATTCTCTCTTTTGTGAAATTAGCAATTCATTAATTAAATAGAGGTTCAAAATGATGGTATTTGTCATTTCCTTTATTGTCTGTAAAGAGAAACTTGCATATTTACTATTTGGTTATCCAGGGTGGAATCATTATACAAATGGCAGGATAAATACTTGATTCTTTTTTTTAATGTATGAATGTTCAAAAATGAGTTAATTCCCTAGCATCCTTCAAAGGTAATTAACAAGTAATTAAAAAGTAATTATGAAACCATGGCTATATGTGTGAGTGTGCATAGATACATTTGATTTATAGCTGATGTATTTTAACTGTTGATACACCATCGGAATCCACTGAAGGACCCAATTTTAATTTTTCAGTTTTCTGATATTTCATGGCTTTTATCCTTTCTTAAGACATCTTCCAAAGAAGAAAGAAAATTTATGTTTTTTAAAACAGATTTGAGGCCGGGCGCGGTGGCTCAAGCCTGTAATCCTCGCTCTCTGGGAGGCTGAGGCGGGCGGATTGTTTGAGCTCAGGAGTTCGAAACCAGCCTGAGCAAGAGCGAGACCCCGTCTCTACCAAAAATAGAAAGAAATTAATTGGACAGCTAAAAATATATGTAGAAAAATTAGCCGGGCATGGTGGCACATGCCTGTAGTCCCAGCTACTCGGGAGGCTGAGGCAGAAGGATCGCTTGAGCCCAGGAGTTTGAGGTTGCTGTGAACTAGGCTGATGCCATGGCACTCTAGCCTGGGCAACAGAGTGAGACTCTGTCTCAAAAAAAAAAAAAAAAAAAAAAACCAGATTTTAATAGCTTTATTGAGGTATAATTGACATAAAGTAAATTGCACATATTTAAAGTGTACAGTTTGATAAGTTTAGATATATCTATAAACCTATGAAGCTCTCACCGCAGTCAAGATAATGAATATACCTATCTCTTCCCCCATTGTAGGCAACTACTGGTCTACTTTCTGCAAATAAAATTGTTTGCATTTTCTAGGGTTTTATATAAACGAAATCATACTCTTTTTTTGCCTGGCTTCTTTTACTCAGAATAATTATTTTTAGAGTTGTCCATGTTGTGATATCTATCAGTTCATTCCTTTTTATTGCTGGGTAGTATTCCATTGTTTGGATATACTGCAATTTGTTGAGCCATTTACCTAGTGGTGGACATTTGGGATTTTTTTTTTTTTTTGGCTCATAAAAACTGCTGTGAACTTTTGTATACACATCTTTGTATGGACTTATGTTTTCATTTCTCTTGGGTAAATACCTAGGAGTAGAATAGCTGGGTCACATGTTTCTTGGATGTTTTACTTCTTAAGAAATTGCCAAACTGTTTTCCAACATGGTGGTTCTGTTTTACATTTCATCTAGCAGTGTATCTCGTTCCTTCATGTCCTCATCAACACTTGGTACAGTCAGTTTTAGCCATTCTAATAGGTAGGTAGTGGTTTTCCATTGTGGTTTTAATTTGCATTTCCCTAAAGACTAATGACATTGAGCACTTTTTCATGTGCTTATTTGATGTTGTCTGTGTATCTTCCTTGGTTAATGTCTGTTCAGCTCTTTTGCCTATATTTTTTATTGGATTGTTTTGTTATTATTGAGTTTTGAAAGTTCTGTATATGTATTCTCGATACAAATTCTTTATGAGGTATGTGATTTGAAAATATTTTTTTCCCAGTCTGGCTAGTCTTTTAACAGTGTCTTTTATAGAGCAGAAGGTTTTTTTTTTTTTTTTTAGACAGAGAATCACTTTGTTGCCCAGGCTAGAGTGCCATGGCGTCAGCCTAGCTCACAGCAACCACAAACTCCAGGGCTCAAGAGATCCTCCTGCCTCAGCCTCCTGAGTAGCTGGGACTACAGGCATGCGCCACCATGCTCAGCTAATTTTTTCTATGTATTTTTTTTTTTAAGTTGTCCAATTAATTTCTTTCTATTTTTAGTAGAGACAGGGTCTCGCTCTTGCTCAGGCTGGTTTCGAACTCCTGAGCTCAAACAATCCGCCTGCCTCGGCCTCCCAGAGAGCTAGAATTACAGGTATGAGTCACCGTGCCCGGCCTAGAGCAGAAGTTTTTAATTCTCATGAAGTTCAGTTTTTCAATTTGTTCTTTTCTGGATTATGCTTTTGATGTTGTCACTAAGAATTCTTTACCTAAGTCAAGATCACAAAGATTTTCTCTTAGAAATTTTATAGTTTTAAATTTTACATTTATATCTGTGTCCAGTTTGACTTAAATTTTATATGAGTGCAAGGTATCTATTGAAATTCTTTTTTATCTTTTTTTTTTTTTTTTTTGAGACAGAGTCTCACTCTGTTGCCTGGGCTAGAGTGCCGTGGCGTTAGCCTAGCTCACAGCAACCTCACACTCCTGGGCTCAAGCGATTCTACTGCCTCAGCCTCCCGAGTAGCTGGGACTACAGGCATGCACCACCATGCCCGGCTAAAATTCTTTTTTTTCTTGACAAATGAATGTTCAATGGTTCCAGCACCATTTGTTGAAAAGACAAAGTCATAAACACAATTTTGTACATCCATCATCAAGCATGTTCACTTGATATTCACTTGGGAAAATAGAATATTTATATATGCATATGTGAGTTTATATATTGATTTAAAAAGGAAAGAAACAGGAATAGATACTTCTGTAGTTTCTTTAACAATAAAAAACACTAGTTGGAAAACCTGATGGCGAGATTAAATGGATGCTGGTAAATATTTATAGTAATCAATACAAGAGGAGAAGCAGCTAATTTGGGGGAATGGGGAGATGATGTTACAGGTTTGGATTTGAGAAGCTTGTGGGACATGGTAGCAGTCCCTTAAATGTGAAGTGGTAGGTTTTATTTGTATAGCAATTGTCTAGTAGCCAGTTGTTAGCCTCTTCCACATAGTTGGAAAGTGTAGAATTTAGCAGACTTACTTTGTACCCAGATTATATTGCATTGATTAAGGTGAATGTGAGAATATTGGTTACCATCCAGTAGACAAGGACACATTAGTTGTTTTTGGAAACATACCAGTTAAATTGTCAATTTAATTGTTCCCACCTTACCCTCACTTCACCATAGCTTTGCCAACATTCTGACTTTGGTCATAACATTCCTTTTTCCTTTATGGTCAACGCTATATTCCCTGCAAGGAGATCATTTGGGAACAATGAAATGTACTTTATCCTGTCCTTTTTGCATTGCATTTGGGTGTCTTCTCTTTTCTCTTGTGACACATAAGAAGTTGGGGAGACACTCTAGGATCATAAGAACCCAGACATTTCTTACTGTGTTATCCAGTCTGGAGAAAATTCAGCAATCAAAAATAAGTTAATCTAATTACTGTAACCAAAACTGTAATAGTTTCTCAGTGAGATACATTTTCTGTTGTGAAGTTAGATAAAACAGTCTAAAACCCAACCCAGAGTAGTACTTGATCCAGTATGAGAAACGGATTTTTAATTATGATAATAAGACTGGCTGTTTTATTCTCCCACTTTTTAAAAAATAGTTTCTCATCATTTTCATTTGGATGGCTATCAATAGTTTTATCTATGAAAACAAATTTTCAAGGCAATATTTGTGATGGTAAAGCATGATGTTTTATTATGGAAAAGTAAAGCAGCTTAAAATATTTACAGGCTTAGGACATATCAACATTAAACAAATGTTAAAATGCTGTTAAATCTTTTGTTACTAGTTCTTCACTAGTAAGTTGTTTGGAAAAGCACTTTTTGAATGTTTAATATATTAGAATTCTTAATTTTAAAGATTAGACCTAGTATTCCTAGTAGAAAATTAGTATTTTTACTAGTATTATTAAAATATTAAAATAGGTGGACTTGTAATAGATTTATATTTTCAACCTTTGAGGTGCCCCCAAGCCTATGGATTTAAGTCTGATTATATTGGGCAAACCTGGCTACCTAGCACATCAGGGTGGGGAAGAGACTTGCTGAAGTAACTTCAGGCACTTGCAATTGAACTGAGAATTTATTAACAAATCTAGCAGAATTTTATAGGAGCCAGGAGGGGGAGAGAGTTATTCAAATGAAACAAATTTCATGTTAAGAAATTTGGGCGGCGTTCACAGTTCTATGCTAGATGATGGGAACGGATTTCTTAACGTCAGACAAAACAATTTTGGTTTTGGACAGTCAAAAGAACTCTGTTGGGAGAATTGCATTGGTAGGGGATCTTGAAACCAATTACTGTGAGGTTTTTTTTTTTTTTTTTTTGCTTGAGAGCTGATTCTTTGTGATTCTTGGGTTCTGAAAAGGAGTTTTATGATAAATATAACATGTTTACCCTGGTGCTGGAACAATCTTCAGGTGATGGTTAAAAACCATGATAGGATTAAATTTGAAAATATAAAATGAAGGTTTTGACATAAAGAAACAAGAAACTTCTATTTCTTTTTCTTTTTCTTTTTTTTTTTAACATGGGATATAGAAATCCTAAAACAACAACAAAGACACATGCTTAGGAGATAAGTTTAGGTGGTTGGAAAATTTGGAAAGTTTTAAATAAGTCCCTTACAATTTTGTCTTTAGATGTTATTTTTGGTTTTCATAATGTGGAAGAGACGTTTAACGAAAAACTTCATAAAAATTAAGAAAAACTGGGAGTTCTCTATAAAGAGATTCTTTGCTTTATAGGAAGTTTACATAAACTCATTAGCACATGTAAGGGGAAAATTAACAAAATTAATTTTTTTTAATGGAACCGTTAAAAAAAATGAGAAGCTGCAGGTACCATAGTATACATGCTATAGGTCTTTTGCTATATTGTTGCTCTTACATTGTCTATTTACATTGTGAAAGCTTAAGAAATTACTTCAGGCTTTTCCATTAAATAAATTACAGAAGACAAAAGTATCTGCTTATGTAGTTGAGACTTTGTTGCGTATCTTATCCCTCAAGTAATTATTGAACATCTACTTGGTGCCTACTCAGGATCTTTAAGCGTGTGTGTGTGAATATTAAAATATCATCCCAAGTTCAGCGGAGACAGAATAGTGAGCTGTGATAAATGAGAATGTCTCTATGGAAGATTAAACTGGAGAATGAACTTGGACGTATGGGTGGGATTTGGATGAGAAGGAAGTAGAAGGATGGAAATTGCATTTGAAGATGATCAGAGTCATTAAAGTAATATGCACTCACCTTCAAGTGACAGCGAAGGAGAGGCTTTTAAGGGTGGTGTGATTGGTTCCTATTTAGGAGGAGTAAGAGATAAGGTTTTAGAGATAAAGTGGAACTGCTGTATGGATGGCCATGCTATGTGGGGTTTAAATTTTTTCTGGTAGGCGAGTATTTGAGCAAGAGAATGGTGTTAAAATGATGCTTAGAGCCAGATTCAGTGGGATGTGCCTTGTAGTCCCAGCTACTTGGAAGGCTGAGGTGGGAGGATTGCTTGAGCCTAGGAGTTCAAGACCAGCCTGGGCAACATAGTGAGACCCTGTGTCTTTAAAAAAAAAAAAAGATGTTTTAGGAAAATAATAATTGTTTGGGATGGCTAAGAGAATCTTACTGAGATTAGAGCCAGAGAAACCAGTTAGGCAGATTTTACAATGATTGAAGGATGAATGAAAGAGTAGCAGATAGTGAATATCTGCAATTGCAATGCACTGTACTAGGCTTTTACATATATATTTAATCTTTAACAACAACAACCTTTAGAGGTTGAGGTTATTAACTCCTGGTTTTCAAGAGGCTGAATTTCAGAGAGGTTAATTATCTTGCTTAGAGTCTGCTAACTTTTAGGTGGTATGTGTAAATCTACCCCTTTCAAACAGTTGTACATTATATGGCAATACCATACTTTATTTAACTAATCCCCTGTTGATGGAAATTTTGGTGGTTTCCATTTTTTTGTTTTACTAGGAATGCTACAATAAATATTCTTACACATATCTTTGTACATATTTTCTAGTACCGTATTTCTGTAGAAGAAACTCCTAGAAGTGGAACTGAATTCCTGGATTAAAATGGCCTTAAAACAAATGGTATAGGAGGCCTGGGAGAAAGGGTACTGAATGTGGATAATGGAGCGTGAGTGTCATGGCAGTTTTTAGAGAGTCATAATAAAGGTACAGTGTGCTTGGTACTATATAAAAAACTAATAGAGCATATCCTTGCCAAGTATAACAGAGTAAGCCATGAAACATTAAAATGGAAGATCCTAAAGTAATCTAGTTCCTTAATTTTATTGTTGAAGCTTATGAAATCTAGATAGTTTGAGTGTTCCTAAAATAGATCAAGGATTAGGATCTAGATACTCAGATTTTTAGTTCACTATTCTGAGTGTAGTAGGTCTTTTCCTCTTCTAAAGTAAATTGTAAGAAAACAAACACCATTCAAATTTTTTTCCATTGTTTTTTTTTTTTGAGACAGAGTCTCACTTTATTGCCTGGGCTTGAGTGAGTGCCGTGGCGTCAGCCTAGCTCACAGCAACCTCAAACTCCTGGGCTCAAGCGATCCTCCTACCTCAGCCTCCCGAGTAGCTGGGACTACAGGCATGTGCCACCATGCCCGGCTAATTTTTTCTATATATTTTTAGCTGTCCAATTAATTTCTTTCTATTTTTGGTAGAGACGGGGTCTCGCTCTTGCTCAGGCTGGTCTCGAA